>CAAKHD010001224.1:4554-33406 GCA_901007705.1 Fistularia tabacaria | reverse complement strand
CTTGAAAACCGAAATGTACCGTGCAAAAAAAAATTTTAAAGAACAAAAACCCAGTTCAACCCCCACCTGGGAAAAGGGAGTATCCAAAAAAAAGTAAAAAAAAAAAAAAAAAAAAAAAAAAAAGGAGGCGGGGCAGTAGTATTGAAAGATATTTTTGCATGGCATGGCAAGTCCCTTTTACTTGTGTTGTTGTGTATTGCTGAAAAAGAGACTGCAGAGCTTCGTGCAGATCTAAGAGTGAGTCCGGGACAAGAAAGAAGTCATCAACTGATGTGGTCATTCGGCCCTTCTAATGTACATAATGGAAGCCTCCTTTTTTTAGTAAAAGATAGAAATGCACAGAGAGACGAATCTGTAAAAAAGCATGCATTTAAAATGACTGAGATTTTACGGTGCTTACTTTGCTGAAAGCGCTCCACTGTAAATAATAAGACATCTAAGGCAATGACAATGCACAGGATGGCAAACAAAAACTGTCACTCATGGTAGTTATTTGCAATGTGAAAGGAGGGGTTAAAATGAAAGCTCTTAACTGGCTGTTGCATCGTAGCGAACTATCAAAAAAACAAAAAAAAACAACAAAAAAAAACATATCATTACCTTTTGTGGAAATGCAAAGTGTTCCTATGACAACCCTGTAATGTTTTATGTGTGAAAAAAGGTGTATGAACTGTAACATTGACATTGTTGATTTCATTTTCATAACTGTTGAGCTTTCTGTTGAGCATCCTATTATTAATATTCACATCAATGACTGTGGGTGCAATGGTCAATTACACCTGAATCCTCCTGCTGTAATGCACATACACCTGTAGTTGCCAGTATGTAACCAGTAAGAGCAGGAACTGTCAGAAACTATAGCTACTGAAAAAATCATCAGGATTCAGGAGTAAGGGTGAGGCTTCAGATGTAATTTGGGGCTCCCTTTTCAACTCTTTGATTCCATCCAAATCACAGAGCTAAATCTCATTTACTCAGTAATATATTTACATCTAAAAGTAGTTTCAAGATTAAAATGCAAAATAAGTAGGTCTAGATTGGTTGTAGACAAAACCAACCATAGTTAGGAGAAATTTCATAAGACGGAAATAAGGCTAGTCAATAATTAACCACAGTAGATCTGGTCATAAATAGTTATATATGCTTTACAATGTAATTATCAATTTTGGCAATTCAAAAGAATGGTCTGCCACAAGAAAATGACAATATTCCTTCCGATATCGATGGACCAAAACAAGCACACTGACAAGCTTTCATCTATCTCAGCTGCATAGCAACGTATATGGTAATTACATGTATAATGGCATCATAATGTTATTTTAATTTTGCCATCCTAATAGTTTTAACTCCATAATATTCATTGTCCTATCCTCATCACCCTTGACATTTTTTCCAAGTTTATCTGATCCTGTTGATAACTTTGAGCTACTTTTTTTTCTTTTTGTTTTGTTGTTTATGCTGTTGTTGATGTTGTTTGTTTTGTTAGGTTTTTTCATACACCCATTGTGTCTTGGACTGTAATTTATTGTGTTTTTTTGTGAACAAAAGAGAAAACTTCATTCAAACTGAAACCCAAAGGAATTTTTGTTCTTGTCTTTTTCTTGCTTGTTTTTTACTGACTGAAAATATCTGTTGTATGTTGCCTTTGATTCCAATTTACTGCTGGAATATTTGTTTATTCTTTTAGCATGTCACTTCGCTGAGTGTAAAGTAGTGTGCTTGCAGAAGCCACAGAATGAACCAGAATGGTACTGAGCGGAAGTCCTTGTTATGTTTTATTATATTTTGTTATTATCATGTTTTAATGTTCTCACAGAAAGGTGTGGAATGTGCAATACCGCATACTGCAATCTATGCAGGCCAAGAATTGTGGCACTTTATTTTCTGTCCTTGGAATTTGTAAGTGTACAGGCAGAAATTACTTGTATTTTTCAAATGTTATATCTTTAATATGAGGCAAAACAGTATTACAATTACAAGAAACTTACAGTAATGCAAAGGAGAATTAAAAATTTTGCTTTTTAATACTATATGGCTTGCATATTCTGTCAGGTACCTTAATGACAGATATTAATGACCTCAAATTTGAATATTTCTGGGAAAAGGGATCCAGATTGACCACTTGGGCCTTTTTTATTGCTGTTAGATACACAAAAAATCTAAAAAATGTCTGTGGAAGATGTAATCTAATTCAAATGGCCACACGCAAAGAGTTTTATGTTTTTGTGAATCAACGTTGAGAATGATTCTATTTTTTCTAAACCAAAATGGAGCACGACCACAATTTCCTGCCACATGGTGGTTGAAATGATGCGTGCCTTTTCATAACAATGCTGATTATGAGAAGGTAGCAAGTCATTTTGCTTTGTTCATATAGCACTGTACAGAAATTCTAATTTTATAGGTGAAATCAGGTCTTTATGTAATAGATACAAGTAATGTTATTGAGTTCTCAGGTTTTCTATAACTCTGATGTTTAATTGGATAGATTCTGTTTTTCTTTAACAGCTAATGTCAAGTCTGCACTTTTTGAAAGGTGATGTTGTCAAATTCACATTCATGTCTTGGCTCCTCAAATAAGGAGTGGCAATATTTCTCCCTCCTCCTGGGCAATCTGTGTAACACATTCAGTAGCCAACCCCATCAGTCATCAATGAAGGAGAAGGGAGCTCTAACAAAAAGACAGAAGTTGGAAATAGGAAGACAGAAACAGATACAGGGAAGAACGAGGGAGAATAGCATTTCTAATTGACACAGCCAACAACAGTTTGCTGTCCATCTGAGAATTTCAGACACCGAAACCACTGAGTGCTCAAATGCCTGCAACTTCAAAGGTTCCAAACCCCTTGTGTGCCCTCAGGAACAGCAATCAATGGGGGGAAAGAGAAAAGTACAAGAGTTAAGAAATGCAACAACTGTTCACTTTACAGTTATATTATATCTGTAATCAGTTTTGGCCATATTTCTGTTTGTCTGTGTACTCAACTGTTTACCCAGACCAGCATGAACTGATGAATTAACCTTTCATGTGAAATGATTGATCCCTTAATAAATACAGAGCTTCAAATTTGTTGGTACTTTCCAAAGTAAAGTGTGGGGTAAATGATCACTGTTGTTTTCAATTAGCTTTTTTTCTGATTTTTTTTTTAAGGACAGTTAGATTATCACCTCACAGCACAGTTCTCTACCTTAATGTTAAAATTAACATGTTACCTTCATCCTTTGTTTTAGTTATCATGTCTCTGTGTTCAGTAATCCTTCATTGTGACAGGTAGGTTAGAAAACTATGGAATTTGGATTGTTCTGCTATATTCCCTTTGGAAGATGTTTGGGTCCTGAAATGAAATACGTGAGTTAACAAGAAAAGGACTGCTCTTGCTGTCTCATATTGACATTGCCATCTGTTATATTGTGCGAAGTGGAAAGGTTGTCTTTATTTTCTCTGAGAGAATGAGTATTGTCCTTGTCATTCACACCCACTTACCAAACCTTTCTCCCAAAAATGCATAATGCCGCATTTTCCCTCTTTTGTCTTTGTGTTATATGCTTATTTTATCTGTCCATATTTGGAGAACAGTATGACTAGACATGAGCTACAGACTGTTTCTGTACAAAGCAACATCGTATATGCACGTCCAAGCAATTATGCGAACACAGAACACTTTGTTATGGTACATGTATGTCAACATTTCTGTAGAGCATTGTTCCCCATTAAGTCTATTAGCATATGCAGAGTAACAAATAAATGTGTATATAACTCATGTGTGTGTTATCAAATCTACAAATACAGTGTTTGACTTTATCTTCAAATCATGTTGGTTAAATAGTCCTGTCAACAAGACAGTGAATCTATGAGGAATCCACACTCAGAGGGTAGTTCCTAAGCCCACTTTAAACTGGATTTCAAGAGTCCTCATTGCCCCAATTGCTAATTGATTCTGGAACAAGTTCATGGGAAAAATTCAGAGGAAATGAGGGTGGAAAATAAGCCATTTATGTCAACAGGATTTTTTTCAAAACAGCAGTAGTCGTCATATCATGAATAATGGCTCATTTCCATTCCAATATTAATATCCACAAAGCCATGACAGTGACACAATACCCAACCCCTGAAACAAAGTAAATCAATGGATTTCTGCCATTGTTTTAATAAAGCTGAATAAATATATAGATATAGATATATAGTTGGATATATCTATATCTATCTATATATATATATATATATATACATACATACATACATATATCTGTATAAATACAGACATATGTATATATGTATGTGTATATAGATAGATATAGATATAGCCAACTATATATTTATATTTATATATTTATTCAGCTTTTATCAAAAAATGGCAGAAATCCATATATATATATATATATATATATATATGACGGAATATGTATAAATAATGCATTCGCTGTATGTATAAATAATGCATTCGCTGTCTAAACTACATTGTTAGTACTATACTACGATGTGATTCTTCTTCCACGACGCTAGAGGGCGCTGTGGCAAACATGACATAAACAAGACATGGTAACAGCGAAGAAATTTTGAATTTAACGCTCGCTACCGTCTCAGTGTCAACAACGGACGTAAACATGGCGAGAGGTGGCGAGGAAACCCTTCCACTCCGTCAAGTGGCTGCTGTTGCTTCGCGTTGGATGCTGGACTTCGCTTTTGTCGGCATGTGTCGCTCTTTTAAGGAAGGTGATCTGGAGGAGTTCACCAAGATGATTTCACTTTACGAGTGTAAGTCCTTCAATACTAACTTGCCATGAGCTAACCCAACGGTCTTTAACTTCTCAAGTCATTGAGCGAGCCTTTCGAGGGCAATGAAAAATTGATGAGATTACTTCATCTTAATCCAAGAACTCAATTCACCAAAAGTTTGAGGTGACGAAGGTACTGCATTTTATTAAGTCAGTGAATTAAAATGAAAACCGTGCCACGGATGAAATTGTGTGAATCTACCATTTAAAAAAAAAAAAATTTTAAGTTGGTTTGTCTTCTCTTTGCATCTCCAGCCATTAGTGGGACATTCTCCAATGCAGGACGCATTTGCCCAGAGAAAAGGCAAATTTGCAGCTTCCTCCATCGAATCATGCACGGAAAGGATTTGGGTATGCTGGAGTTAGGCCTTCTTTCTTGTTTTACCTCCTTTAGCTTTCCTTTTGAGTGAAATTCGAAACATAGTTGCGTATCACAAGAATACTGTCCCGATTTCCACCAGATGCTCTCTTTGAGGACGATAATATGATGCCCCTTGTGTCTGCTGCGAAAATGTGGTCAGACCTGAAAAAAAGTGTGGCAGATGATAGTTTGTTTCAAAATATCGAAGTTCTTCTGCTTGTCCAGGTAATTTCATAATATATCTCAGGTTTTTAGTCTAAGATATTGTTGCCTTGCAGCGCTACTTTTTCAGAGCTCGAATGAACAGATATGAGCCCTTAGATTGGCAGGTTTTAAACTAATCCCATAGTTCTGTTTACATTGTGTGATTACTTTCTCCATTTTTCAGTCTGTGGTGGTGTGCCTGGAAAACGGCAGAACATCCACAGGTTTCTCTGTTCTCAAGTGGTTTGAGGACAACCTTGAGCTCCCGCAGGTCTCTATTCTCCTTACTAGTTCTTCTCATCTATCTATTTAATTATCTTGTGATTTTTTTTTTTTTCCGGCTGATCACTGCGATTTGTCTACAGAGCTTGGGACTCAAGCTGAAAACAATCATATCACAGAGTGATACATACCATCCATTTCTCGTGAACTTCAGCTTCAGCCGACTGCTTCAGGAAGTGCAGTCATATGTAGACAACTACCTGGGGCAGAATCCCTCCGACTATCTTTTCAAGGTACAATGTTTGACAGAGGTCGATTAATTATGTGGTGCAAAGGTTGCAAAAAACCTGGAAACAACACCAGACACCGCAGAATCTGGCATAACAGGGTTTTGTTTTGTTTTGTTTTGTTTTTTATACAAATATCCTGAAATATGCATTGAAAAGTGACCATGACTGTAATTGAGTAAGAGGCAAAAATATATTTCGCTGACAAACTGTCCATAATAGTGCTACACACTTTTTCAAGCTTTTAATGAACCCTCTTCGTAGCAAGGGTCCTCTAAAAAGCTCTGGTTACACAATAAACGATATATTCTATATTAATATAAATACAAAATATGTGCTGTTATGTGTTAAGAATTTAATTCCCCTTTAAAAGTACATTTTAAAATGAATTCATTCAACATACTCCAATATCAGCAATACACACCATGTGTTTCCCTCTGCTATATGTCTAGCACAGCAGCATCCTTATCTTGAATAATGTATGTGTGTGTATATATATATATATATATATATATATATATATATATGTATGTATGTGTGTGTGTGTGTGTGTATATATATATGTGTATATGTATGTATGTATATATATGTATATATATATATGTGTATATATATGTATGTGTATATATGTATATATATGTGTATATATATGTGTGTATATGTATATATATATGTGTATATATATATATGTGTGTGTGTGTGTGTATATATATATATATGTATATATGTATGTATGTATATATGGCCAAAAGAATTCGCTCACCTGCCTGGACTCCCACATGAACAACTGGTGGTCCACAAGGTTCAGGAGTGTGTTTATGGGAATTTTTGACCATTCTTCCAGAAGCACATTTGTGAGGTCACACATTGATGTTGGACAAGAAGGCCTGGCTCTCAGTCTCCACTCAAATTCATCCCAAACGTGTTCTATTGGGTTGAGGTCAGGACTCTTTGCAGGCCAGTCAAGTTCATCCACACCAGACTCGGTCATCGATGTCTTTACGGACCTTACTTTGTGCACTGATGCACAGTCATATTGTAAAAGGAAGGTGCCAGCTCCAAAGTGTTTCCAAAAAGTTGGGAAAATGGAACTGTCCAAAATGTCTTGGTATGCTGAAGCTTTCAGAGTTCCTTTCACTGGAACTAAGGGGCCAAGCCCAGGTCCCAAAAAACAACACCACACCATAACCCCCCCCCCCACCCCCAACAAACTTCACACTTGGCACAATGCAGTCAGACAAGTACTGGGCAAATCTTGGCAACCGCCAAACCCACACTCGTCCATCTGATTGCCAGATGGAGAAGCGCAATTTGTCACTCCAGAGAACACGTCTCCACTGCTCTAGAGTCCAGTGGCGGCGTGCTTTACACCACTGCATCTGACACTTTGCACTTGGTGATGTGTGGCTTGGATGCAGCTGCTCAGCCATGGAAACCCATTCTATGAAGCTCTCTGCACACTGCTCTTGAGCTAATCTGAAGGCCACATGAAGTTTAGAGCTCTGTAGCAATTGACTGGTGACCTCTTCGCACTATACGACTCAGCATCCGCTGAGTACCTGTTCCGTCAGTTTATGTGGCCTACCACTTCGTGGCTGAGTTGCTAGAGTCATGTGTGGATGAACTTGACTGGCCTGCACTGAGTCCTAACCTCAACCCAATGTTGAGTTGCTTGTTGTTCCCGAAGACTTCCATGTTCTTATCATACAGCTGACAGTTGAATAGAATATTTAGGAGCGAGGAAAGTTCTCAATTGGATTTGTTACACAGGTGGCATCCTATCAGCGTTCCAATGCAGGAATTCACTGAGCTCCTGAGAGCAACCCATTCTTTCACAAATGTTTGTAAAAACAGTCTACGTTGATAGGTGCTTGATCTTATATACCTGGGGCCATGGAAGTGATTGGAACTCCTGATTACGTATATTTGGATGGGTGATCGAATACTTTTGGCCATTGTGGGTGTGTGTGTGCGCATATTGTACCGTTTCTTAAATGTTTCATGTTTATATCTGCTGCATTATGACAGAACTACATGTTTCTCATAAGCATCAAGTGTTAAGGACTAGACTATCATCTGTTTTGGAATAGGGGTTATTTTAGATTGATGATATTTCAAAATAAGAAATATGAAACACAAAGGCTATTAAAAGCTGTGTTCATCAGACAGTGAGCACAAAATGGTCATCAACTCGTCAACCCCTTTGTTGAAAGGTGAGTTTATTTGCAAAATAATGAGGGAGACAAATTTCTCCTGTCAAACTGTTCCACATGTATGGACTTGTTCGGCTCTGCTTTTGTCTTTCTGAGTAATGACGTCTTTGCCAGCTGAGGGTTCTGCGGTGACACAATCAGTCATATCTAATTGATCATTTGTCATGAAATAAGTTGGAAGGGCAAACAGCTACATTCAGCACAGCCCTCCTCAGAGTCCAACAGACTCGCTTATTCATGAATTTTTTTGGAGATGATTTATATAATCAAAAATGACCAAGGTCAACCTCTGAAGGATCTTGTAATGAAAAGCAAGATATGTTTTTTGGTTTTTTTGACATACCAGCAAGTTTTTGTTGTGAAAGCTGTGCTCTTAGTATGCAATTTAGTGTTTATATTTACAGTTTGTGTAGAAATCTGTTTTTTTTTTTGTTTTAGGCAGCCACAGAGGCAGTCCAGGAGTCACACAGTGATGCTGCTTTAGAGGACACAGAGATACAGGACAGCTCAGGAAATGATATTAAATCAAAACAAGAAAATGTGAAGTATGAAATAACTTTGACCAATCCTGCCATTGTTACTGTTTGCTTATGAACTCTTGTATATTCTAATTTCTATTAGAAGCAATGTACTTTTACATTTTTACTCCAACAGAACCCTATATTACATATACTCAGAAGGTTTTTACAGTGAATAAAAATACTATCTTTCATTTATAGCAATGTTTTGCATTTCTGCAGAATGAAGCGGAAACTTCTGTCCACCAAAATGACTGATGTATGGAAAGCTGATGAAAAGCCTCAAATCATCACCAGGGAAATTTTAAGAAATGGTACGTTTGACATTTTCCTGTCCTTTTAGGTGTTCTGATTATAATGTAAATTATAGTTGAAAAATGTGTGCGGTTATACTAATTTTTACTGGGTATTTTTTTCTAAATGGAAAGAGCAAAATCAAAGAAATGCCAAACCGAAGTCCCCAAAGTTAGCAGAAACCACACAAATCAAGACAAGAAGGAAACGAAATCAGGTTAGTTGAACCAAAGTGATTATTTGGATTTTTGTTGAGTTGAACTTGCTAATCACCGAATTCCTGATAGATCAAAATCCTAACTCCCAAATTGTGTTTAAATACATTTAGAAATGGACCCGAATACTGGACAAGCAACTCAAGGACGGGGTCAGACGTCATGGTGTTGGGAAGTGGTCTCAAATCTTACTAGACTTTGACTTTGAAGGGCGTACTGGCACCATGCTCAAAGACCGCTGGAGAGTTTTAATGCGGCCCTATGAACCATGAGGCTCACTAAAGTAGAACCCCTTTTGAGCTATGTATCAGCTAAGCTGTATATAGACATAAGGTCCCTGTTGGGTAGGAGAGATCATTCACATTAGATCCTTTGTAGCTGAAAGACAAAACCCATTCCTCAAGACATGGCTAGGAAAGCAGTGTGAAGGATCCCGGAAACTGCGATCATCCAAAATGGCGCAGTTTAATATCCTCCAGTGGGACTGGAACCATGATGAACTTGTCTTATTTTCCTGCTGCTTTGCAAAGCTGGACCACAGCCTCTGGAGGGCGCACTATGCAAAAACACGTAATCTTTGGTGAAAGAATTCCAGATATTTTTAATAAAATTACAAAAAAAAGTAATGTGTTTACAAAATGTCTTCATTTGAAGAATTTTCTTATCTTGGACAGATGATGTCTACCATACAAGTAAACTGTTGTTGTGCTGAAACATTGTACTCGGCCTTCTGTCACTGCTTGTTAAAATTAAACCTGCTTCATTTGCTTTGTTTGTCAACAAAGCCATTGCTCAGCAGAACTATCCGATGCAGTTAGATGCTGATGGGTTACTTTTATTGTTTTTTTTGGGCAGGACTTGGGTTGATATTTGGAAACATCCTCGACTTGTTACGTGAATTTAAACTGACCAAAACATCTAATTCAATTTCCATCCAACACCAATATGCCTTGAAAAAGCTTCAGATCTGAGCTTGTTTGCAGACCTAATGCATTCAACGAAAGGCTAAGTTAAACCCTAAATTGAAGGGTTTTGTAATGTGTCAGTTCCTCTGTTGCTTGCAGGTTTGATACTTTAGAGATTTCAGTCCACTTTTTGTTTACTAAACCTTGATGAAATTGTCAGCTGCAACATGAAACAAATCATATGGAGGCTGCTGCCGCACTAACTGTTCATATGGCTAATTCAGAATCTATGTATCCATGGAAACCTGTCTTTAGTTGCGTGGGCCTGTGGTTCGGTGGACAGTGGCTTGCTTCAGATGAAGGCGAAGCTGTGTTGTTGAGGACAGTCACACTGTTGCGTTTTCCGAATCTTCTTCCATGTGCCGCTGCACTGTGGGCTCCCCACGGCCTGCCAATGGAGCAAAGCATCTCTGCAACATAGTCACAGCCACCGTGTCAATCCATAGCTTCACACTTCCTAGTCTGCTACAGAACAGAGCAATGTTTCTCTGATGTATGTATTTATCCCTTATGGCTGATAGAGTTTAAGAAGGTTTGTACTTGTCTGACTGCTGACCATCCCCTTGGCATCTCCTGCTGTTGTTTTTCATGGCAGGTGGTTCACATGCTACACACACTTTAAACCCCTCTGTGATATATTGCATCCAGACTGTGTGCGGTCGGTTCTCCACTGTACAGTAGGGTGTCCGTGACTGTAGCGTGAATTCCACACAGAACCTGAGAGGAAGTGGGACACAGTGATAAAGGTCATCAGTTGCTTCTGCAATATTAAGACTGAATCGAGATGCAGCTGAACCAAATAGTAAACACATTATTTGTGACTCATTGGATCGATGGACTTGAACAACAACCGTAAGCTCTCCTAGAAACAGTGATGTGAGAAGGGAATACTTGTCATTTTGCTCCCAATAGTGCACATTTTCATCCCCACCTTTTGTTTGCTTTTAATTTGATGGATTTTTTATTAACTGCTGTTTTTTTTATTTCAAAGGGCTGCTGTCGGTCTCATAGTACATTTATTGGCCTGTGGACAGGTGAGCAAACATTCAGCTGTTCCACCTCCAGAAAGTTTTTGTGCCGCACAATGTTCAACCAAAAGGAGAATACCCAAAGCACTCATGAACTTTTCAACTCATGTATTGAATGATACATGAGGCCATGGATGGTTTCGTGGTACTTTAGGAGTTTTTAAAGGTGTTTGATATGAAACCTACCCAGGATCCAGGGGGTTTCCATAGCTATCGTGCTTCGGCCTCCTCTTACTAAACTCCATGCTGGTGATGAATGCAGGGCCTGACAGGAGGAAACATGTTAGTTTCACAATTTAAATGTTGAATATTTTAAGATCCCATTCACATGTGTTATGACTAATAAAGACACTTGTAAAATTCATTTTTTTGTAGAAAAATTATGTAAGATATGATAGATTTTATTGATCCTGCAGTGGGGACATTCAATTGTCACAGCAGCTATTTGTCTACAATTCAAAGCTCTTCGTAAATTGGTCTTGAGATATTTGTACCCTTTCAGTTACTAATGACTGTATCCTTACAGGGCATTATGTTTTTCTCCTTATACTCCTAACAAGTGTTACTGTAGAAAAAAATATGTCACTAAGACAGGCTGATAGAAGTTGATTATTGGTATGGTTTTGCTGTGTGATAGTGACTTAACCGCTGCCCAAATGTTATCAGAAGCCAAAAAGGATACTATTTGTCATGAAATTCTGTTGTAATCTTGCTTATTATCTTTGAAATCCCATCGACTCCTTCTCCCTCCTTGAAAATGGTATGCAATGCAGTCAGACAAGTAGCGTTCTCCTGGGAATAAATAGGAATAAATATTTGTCAAAAAAAAAAAAAAAATTGTACCTGACTCTTGTCCACAGTGATCCCCCAGGTGGTCTCTGTACTCCCTGCAGCCCGCCCGTTGCTCCACGCTGGGGCATACTTCTCCATTGTTACTGGCCTGCTGCTCTATGTGACGTACACGAACACGTACTGATGGTGTGCAGGGTTTGGCACAGCCGCTCCAGAAACTCCACTCGCTCACAGAACAGTCCTGAGCTGGATTTGAAATTTAGTATCAGTAATGCAGTAACGTTAAATGCAAAGATGTATTGGAGTCATTGAGCCGTGCATCGACTCCCTCGCACCACAGTAAAAATAAATAAATCCTTACACCCTTTGAATGCGCACTTATAATTTTCCTCTCAAAGTGTGTAATGGAGTTAAATATCCAGGAAATGACTCCAGATCAATGAAGCATCGATTGTGCCTTGTATAATTAGAGTATCCTGTTCTACTTCAAGTAGTGTGAGAATCCGCCAGTCCTGCTGTTTTCTTTGCCTTTCTGTACACGATTACAACGCTTTGATGTATTAAGCATGCCGATTTAGTGGCTACTGTTCTCTAACGCGTATTAGGTACGCCCTGGTTGTCTTACTGGAACTGCAATTACTAAAACTGATTGACAGAATCACATTCTTCAAATATTTGTACTAATGCCATTATGTAGGCTGGCCGACTGAAATGGGGTTAGTCAGCGTGCACAAACAGTTTCACATAAGTGGGAAATAGTGAGGAAACCTCTCACCTCGATCTGTTTATGATACTCAAACTAGCCTGGACCAGAGTGAAACTTGCTCTTCTGTCAAACGAACGGATGCAGGTGATAATCTCTCTTCAGCCAGGCTTCCCGTAAAAAATTTGCAGGTTAGCTGATGCTGATATTATATTCGCAGGTGTGGGCAAAAAGTTAAAACAATGCCTGCTATTGTGAGGCATTGACACCCGGAGTTCTGCCTTCCATTCACTCCTCACCTGGGCACTCTGTGACATAGTCAAAGCAGCAGTCCTTGGTCCTGACGCAGCCCTCGTCACAGAAGCATGTCCCATACACAAGGTCCATCCTCCAGTCGGTGGTGGCACAGCTCAGGTCCCTGCTACGGCAGCACGTGCCTGAACAACCCCCAGACACTGAGTGGTTCTTTCCCAAAACAGAAACAAGCAGAACCAAAATGGCAAACTCCACAGTGTATTCCATCATAAGTGAGTCAAAGAGGGGATCAGGTCTGAATTCGACCCTCAGTTGCCCCGGTAAGTATGCTGCCGCTGTGAATTCAATTTTTTTTTTTTTTTTCCTCCTCTTCCCCCCCCCAGCCTGGTGCTACTCTACATCTGTCATGATTGTGATAGGGGAGAGGTTGGAATCCCCGTCCAGCCGAACTCAATCTAGACTTCACTCTGCCACAGAAGCCCTTGTGACCTTGAATTCTTGCGTACGTCTCCAGGGTCCGCCCCACCCCCTCCCCCCTGTTTCCCTCCAGAGACAATTCTAGAGTGACCCACGGTCCAGCACACCCCAGCTCTGATCAGACAATCTCTCACACTGTGTTTACCTCTGAGCTTGTGTTTGTACTCCCATCTGAGCGCCTCCCTCCGGGCAATCACAAACAGGAAGAGACAATGAGGACAGGGAGGGGTGAGCCGCTTGACGTTTCCCCTACTGCTCCTGGTTTATCTCCTCTTCATCTACCTTGATTTCGATCTTTCTCACCGTTCTCGCCACAGGATTGCTCAGACTATGATGCCAGTTTTGCCAGCCACTCTCTGCCTCCCCAGATCCGAGGAAAGCGAGGAATGTGAGCAACTGGCTGGACTCCAGGTGATTGTGCCTGGGGGGCAGCTGTGCAGTGTGAAGCCACCCTTTGCTTTGCACCTCTGTCTCTTTGTCGGTTTTTCTTGAACACTGTCATTAATTGGTCGTTTCAGTATCTGACTTTTTATCATATTCTCAACATTTGCATTATCAGTTTGTCGATTGATGCGATACAATTTTTCTAAAACTTAAAACAAGGAAAAACTCATCTTGTCCAAATAGAAGTTTCCTTCCTATCACTTCAAATCGGCCTTATTGATATATAATTTAATGAAACCCAACTCACTGAAACATGGCAGCCTTCCTTGATATCAAGACTCCAGCGACTCATTGCGTTTGAACAACAAACAGACTGGTTGAGTTTTTGTGGCTTTTGGATGTTTATGAACATTTCCGGGTGTTGCAATGAGGTATTCAACTAAAAACATATATAATAATCAATCTTCTTTTCAAAGGTGTTGTGGATGCGCCATCCTCAAGCGCCTTCATTTATGGAGACAATGACCAGAAAAGGTTAAGAACTCCTGTGCACGACTGAAAGAAGGTACATGAAGCGATTAACTGAAAAGTTCCAGGGGAAGAATCGCACGTTTGTTTGTTTTTTTTTCCCCGCTTGTCAGTCTCTGCCACCTCAGACTGAAAAGCTGACGGCCTTTGAGCTGGAGCTCCAGTCTTAAGATGCGATTAGCCAACCATGGCGTGGACTATGTAATTCAAGACCCACAGCTCTTACAAACCAGAAATGATAGATTCATTTCATACAATATTTGCCTTCTGTTGCGGCTGAGTGTTTGATCTCATTAGGACTGGAGCACCTTCCTTCCAATAATCAGCGTGAGAAGTGGATTTGCCGTTGCATGGAAAATCAAGGCATGCTTCGTGGACACAATTTTATTGGGATATAAAACAGAACAACTTTGGCTTTTTGTCACCCATGATATGATGAAAAATGCAAACTTTTGGTAATCTGGTGCAAGATAAGTGAATATTTCCACTTCAGTAGTAACCTTAGAGACAATTTTTCATTTATGTTTGTGTACAGAGCCTAAATGGCTGAGGATGTTGTCAACTACAAGGCAGGTCAGCTTATATTTGCACTGAACCGCTGAGGCCTCTGCGGGTAGTATCATCAGAGAATGAGGCCCCCTTGTGCTTTTCTACTATACAAGGAGGAGATATTTGTAAAAATATGGATACTTGGCCTCTTATGCTTTGGAAAAACAGCCCTTTTAGAGCACAGGGGGGTCTTTTTTTTGGCGCTTTGATTCGTCTTCTCAACGTGGAGCAGGTAGGTCAAGCGACAGTAATAGCCTTCATCTTCACCATAATCATCAAGGGCAGCATCACTGGGCAGATTGAGGAACATGTGTCTGGATTAGAGCATATTAAAGTTTGAGGGGTTGAACTGCGCCCAACCTCAACAGTAAAAGTGCTGCACATATTGCATTCGATACGTCTCGAAATGCTACGGGAGTGTGCTTCTAAAGTCAGTAACTTATCACTGCTTTTTATAAGAATAGTTGTTTTTTTTAATCATTATTTTGCTTTTCTATTTTAACCTGGTTTACAGCATGCAGTTTCATCATGCCCTTGTTTTTCTAGCTTTCTGGGGTTTTAACCGCTACTTTCAGCGTATTACAGTTATCAGCAGTATTAAGGCTCATCCCTGATTTCCAAGCAAAGGAAGGCTGACCTGTCACTGAAGTGAGACACATGTATGTAGATAGAAATATATTTTTTTTTATAATGTGATCTATTTTCATGTTAATTTGTTCTAACCACTGATGCACAGCTTACACCTGCATCAGTTTGCTATGGCTTCACCCAACAGAGAGTGCACATCAAAGCGTGTGTGTTTTACATCTGACAGACCCCCGACCCTGGACCTCCTGCCCTTACTGTGCACTTGTCAAAGATAATCAGCCTTTCCATAGTAACACATATTGCTTTCTTTCTGTTTTCTCAGTGTATGTGAGTGGAGACCAAACTAGATAAAGCTCAAGTTAATATGTCTCAAGATGATGAAAAGTGACTGAGTGTGTTAAGTCTTCAAACTGTCATGCCGATATTCTGGCACAAACACGCCACTTGGACTATTTGACAAATAAATACAAAACGAGAGATTTTTTTTTTTGATTGAATGTGAAATGAAAGATCGCTATCTGCCCCTCCTTGGAGTTAGTGTCAAGGCAAAGGCAGAGTGAATCCTCTTTCTCACATCTATATGGGGAATGTAAACTGTTGTCATCCCCATGGTAACGCCTGACCTCAGTTGCCATGGTTTCAATTCTCTGTATACAAATTCGACAACACTTGTCACAAAGGTACAGTGACAGTTTCACCTCTGACCAGCACAGAATATGTGGGTATGTTTATGAACAATGTCTTGTAAAATGTGCACCAAGGTCTAAAAATGAATTCAGCCAACAGTTGTTATCAGATCCATTTCTAAATGTACAGGACAATCAAACACTCCATCTTCAAAGCTGTCACACCGAAGCTTGAAAATTCAATCAAAAGGTTATGTGACTTCAAAAATATTTAACGTCAACAAAATCTGTTGAATATTCCATCTGGGTCAAGTTTGTTCCTCTCTAATGGGTGCAGTCGGTTACTCCCTCGTGAATAAAAGCCTTTGTTTGCAAGCCCATGAATTTACAGTGTCGCCGGCTCCTGTTTCCTCTGTGTATTTCAGTGTTCTGTCTGCACCTTGACTTGGCCCTCGTCTTTGTAACGGCATCAGACAAGGTGAGCCTTTTCTCTCTTTCAGTGAGAGAGATGTCAAAAGTTAAAGTAAAATAAAGGATTCATCATTTTATGATCTGAAATGCAAGATTTGCTCTGCATCAGAATATGGTTGCATTTGTGGTCATATTGAATAGATTGAAAGGGATGAAAAGTGCAAGCATTTTGAACCACAGCCTGTATTCTGCAAGGGTATGGACATTGATCTATCAGCTTCTGCCCAAATATCTCGGCGATCACAACTGACCCTGTGACCCTGAGTGACTCTTGACAGTGACACTTCACATCACACACACAGCAGTGTCCATTACGATGAGCCATCCAGTACATCCCACTAATGATGCTCCATTCATTGCAGGTCATTACTGTTTGATAGTTTATGGATGACAACACACTTCTCGAGGACGAAGACAGCAGCGAGGACTAATGATGCTCTGGCAGCAGCCCTGCAGCCTTGTGGCCTTGGAGGTGCGCCAGTGTACCGACAGTATAGACAGGGATATTGATCATAGTTCCTCTCCTGCCCAGGCCTGACATCATCACTGATAATTGTCCCCTCCGCAGTCCCCCATCTTGGCATTCAGCTTCATATGTATGTAAATCAACACAGACATTAGGACCCACATTTGGCTGATGAGGTACGTTGTGTAAGCGTGTGCTGGGACCGGCCCCCGCCTCCAGGAGGGACGAAACCTCAGGTGATGGTAACGACAAGGAGGGGGCGTTTCATAAATCATGATTTGAGATGTCAGAGAGTGAGAGAGAGGTTAGGATTTTATTGTTTTGTTTTTTTTAACACTCTTTCAAGGGCAAATTCACATACTGAACTCGCTATACATCATGGACTAACAACTTAAAAACTTTTATTTCTCTGCATTTATTCGACTTTTAAATCAGTGGCAAGCATGTCAACCATAAATACCTTTGACTGATCCTGTAATGATAAGAAATTCATGAAAATGAAAAAGGCTTAACTCGCCTACGAGCTGTAAAAAGTTGTAAGCAAACGTCCATACAAGATAAAAAGAAAACCCAAAACTTATCATTAGGTCATACATGGAGTGTGTGCTGAAGAAACAATAGAAATGTGCTGCACAAAAAGCCCTGTTTTGAGATACATTTGAACCAGGTTTTCAGCTCCGTCTATATGATCACAAAGACAAAAATTTGACCTCACAGTGCCCCACTTGAACACATAGGCACACAGATTAGTATCCAGCCCATGGTTTCTGGTGACACAGACTGCTTGTTTGAACTACTAACATTTGTTTCGGATCGCTGTGTAACTCTTTGAGTATCTTCTGGCAGGCGGTTATAGTGTCGAAACTAGTTTCACAACCAAGGAGATGAAAGTAGACTAAAATTGCTGGTTGGCTGGGGGTTTATTTCTTCGCCGGTTTGGGTTTAGAGAGATTATCTATTGAAGACTAAAAAACAAAATGTTTCCATTAACAGTTGTCCAGATGTGAATTTCAGTGGTAACCATTCAAATACAATCCTATCCACTCTGTCTTCTCTCATACTGACCCAAACATATTGAGGGCATTTTGGATTTGAAGCAAAGGTATAATTTGGCAGACAGGCTACATTCTCTGATCCCTGCTGATAGACTCTACTGGCATAATATCAAGTCAGGTGAAAAACTAACACACACTGTGCTATTCTTCTGTAAAGCACAGCATGGAAACAAGTCGGACTCTCCCCTGACGCTTCTGATCGAAAAATTACATAGATCTCACTTACCTACCTAGAGATTAAGGTTGCATATATAAACGAAAACTTTTCATTCCATAGAAACGTTTGCAGCTGAATCTTCCCTGTGGGACGGGATGAAACAAGTTTGCATCATCGGCTCGACAACCTGTTGAATGGACCATGGATCTTTGAAATGAGTATGGGTTCTTTTGGAATTACAGTGAAACGATAAACCACCTGTGGGCAGGCTCTGGCATGGCTCCTTTTAAAGTCCTCATTGTTGACTCTTTGTTTCATGTCATTTCGTTTCACTAAACTTGAAAGAGGTGGTAAAATACCCTGCAAGAAGACGGGGACCCAGCCTCTGTTTCAGGATGAATACAGCAAGCCATTTACTTAGCATGAATAAGGGGATGGCTCAGTGTTTCTAGGTCACTGCATGTCCCTGAAATACACACCTTACGATACAGAGAGAGGGATGCAAACAGCCTGACATCAGACAGCTTCGCATTTGCACTGAGAAGATACACTCACTGAGATGAAAAACAGTCGGCAATTGTTTCAAAGAGGCACAGTGAGCGAGTTAACAACCACGATCTTACCCCGGATCATGATTTTTCAAATGTGGCCATTAACAGTCCTCCTTTTCTGGTTCTGTCTCCATGTGATTTAGTTAATTTTCAGAAAACATCAAGGGGAAGTGGGGGGCAAACATTTGTTTTTTCACCTGATGTTGTCTTAATGGTTGCTCAGGCTTGATTTGAAGCAAGCAGGTTGCTGGCTTTTCACATGTTGATAAATATGCAACGTTGGTTCAGTTACTCGCTGTTTAGTAGTGAGTAAAGCTGACGACAGCACTGGCGTTGTGTTAATGTCTGTTCTTCTTAGATGAGCAATCCTTTTTCATTTTGTAATTTAATGAGTTCTATTGATTTTTCCACAATCTGCTAGTTTCTTCTGTCCTGCAACATCCACAGCCGAGGGTTCACACCAGTGCTGTCTGTCTGAAGACCTGATCACATGTTTGGTGAGGAATCCTTGCTCACTTCTGTCATTTGTCCCGGTTAGTCTGCTTGAGAGACTGCTTAACTCAGAAAAACCTCTTACCCGTCTGCCTTTGTTACCTTAATTCGAGCAAACGAACTGTAAATTTATCTTCATAAATCTGAAAATAATTGGTAACTAATCTGCTGTAAATCTTCATATGGTGAAGATGTCTCATTTCCATTTTCCTCAAGAATGTCTCTCTCAAATACTTGAAATTGACTATTCAGACAAAAGCTGCTCTTCTTACAGCTACAAAACAATGTATTATGTGGGAAAACACCACATTCTGGGATCTGGGGGAACAATTATACGCATGCGATTTGGAATGCCGATTATTTTTCTTTCTGTATTCTGCTCACTGCGTAGGTTGATCTATGGTGTGTGTGCCAAGAATAGGGTAAACTCTTCTTTTTTGGCACTGGTATCTAAACTTATGACATTTGACAGAGAAGGGGAAGAAAAAAACACAAATGGTGGCAAAAATAATTTATTTCAATTCTGGAAGATGTTTATAAAGGCACAATTATGATTTTACTCATGTATTAAATATACAAACATATCAAGCATGGGTATTTAAATGCTTCACCAAAAAAGGGAAAAATACACCTTAAATAACAACAACTCTATTTCAGAGGCGTTTACAAGTCAAATGAAAGGAAAAGTAATAGAACATGCAAAACTTAAGTCTTAAACTGTGACCCTTTACGATAAAAAATATATGCTGTATATCTCTTCACTTTTTATTACTGTGACAATTTTCTAGGAATCACACTGTACATTTATGCATTTCGGAGGTCAAGAATTACACAGGTCGAGAATTACAAAATGAGCCAATCAGCCATGTAAGGCTGCAGACTAATAGCACGGAAGACAAAAAAGCAGATACAATGAGCCAGTGAAATGAACATGGCAAGTTTGATGTCGCATTTTGTTCGGACTCAAGTGGCATAGACTCCGATGTTTTAATCCCTGACCAGTGAGACTTGTAAAACGCTAATGTCAAGACGAAGGTTTACAAAATTTCCGAACTTTTCTGAGCTTTTCATTTCTCACTGTCTCCCCCTCCAAACAGGACAGCTCAGAAATTCTGTGAATAAAAGAACGAGAGGCTCCGACCATCGGATCTGGATAGGACAGGCCTGTGTGAGAAGATGAGCAGGGATATGGGGCGTGGTTGTGCACAAAGATGACAAGAAGTATGGTAGGGAAAGAAGTCGGCATTACAATGAGAAGGATCAGGAAATATCCTTAAAGCTTTTCAAACAATTTAATTTATCTTGAGTTGTACTTTGGATTGCATGATCCCCGGCCTAACGACGCATTTCTAATTATCCTGTTTCTTTATTCTCTTAACTTGATCAGGGATGTGTTTACAACAGAAAACTCAATAGTGAGCAGAGAAGTCTTTATTAAGCTCTGTCCTCTACACGTAACCTGTTTGTCTCTCTTTACGGTGGTGCTTCAAGAATCAGCCTCCAAAAGCCGCTGGGTACTAACTTTTTGTTTAGGAGCGGAAATCCATACATCCACCCTGTTTGCTCTCGAGAATTTAATGTAGATTAAAAAAAAAAAAACACCTGATCAGGTAACAACTATGCAGATGTGGATCACTGACCTACCACATTAAAACCAAGACAAATAGCTGCAGGGAGGCGGTGTAATTACATCGAGGACAGTGAAAGCATTAAACTACTCACTTCTTTGATTGTCTTTAGCAGGCAAAGGGTTATAGGCTGGATAATTCACCTTAGGTCTGCAGAAGAGAGGTAGAGCAGAAGGTCTGACAATTAATTGAGAGAACTATTGATTGGCTTGGTCTGATTTAGATTGTAAGGCCAAAAATACCTGCTGAGCGGGCAGTTCTTAGCTGAGAAGGTGTTCCTGCCATTCAGGACTAACATTGAGGAGAATAAAAGAGCTGAATTTGTTTTCAGATTATATCTTTCAGGGTGGCTGGAGGACAGAAATGAAAACATAGATAAATGCTTTGTATTTTCATGTCCTCTTATATGAGCAGTGGAAAAGTTTCATCATTATTAGCCTTAAAGCATTGTGGGGCTTTGACAAATAAACTTTTTTTTTTACATTCAAAGCTTTGCCAAACAATGTCCAACTCTGCAGGTTAGTCCTATCATTGCTGGAGAAATCTGGCAGGAGTTTCCGACTGGATTCTAGGGGGACATTCTTTCATTGGCACATTACAGGTAAGGCAGAAAAATAATAAGACGCATTCAAAGACCTTCTGGAGCGGAGGCTTCCAATAAGAAATAAAAAACAACACCTTAATATCTAGCAAAATTACAGTAAAAAAAAAACAAAAAATATCCAGGGTTGACAGTAAGAGACCAGCAGACTTGGACATTGCCTTGCTACTGTAAAATCTTGAGTGACTGGACTCTGGGGAATTGGGGGTGGGGCAATGTTGTGGTATGGTTGCATTCAGTCACATGACATCAAGCGCCCCAGATTCTGATGTTTCTGTTATATCCGTCTAACAGAACAGAAAGCCGAATGTTACAACATTTAAGATTAAATAATAAAGAGATGTGTACTTTTTTTCTCATGTTTATTTGCAGAGAATATTCAGACCAATGTGTTTTGATTTGTTAAAGAGTACAATCTATTCTGTGCGTTATGATTGAACAACCCTGTATTATCACAAGACAATATATCAATTGAGGTCAAACACCTTATCTTGGGTTTGCAATAAAATTGTGTGTCAAAGATGAGATTGAAAGCACGTTTAAGTTTTGAAGCTGTGCTAGAATAGCAAGGCTCCTGGACTAGTCTGGACATGGGGTCAGTGGTTACCGAAGCGTGAACGGCTGCGGGGAAAAGTCTTTAGAGAGAGGGAAGGAGTGCACGTTGCCTGGTCTGTGTGCCCGGTGGTCTCTTGGCATCAGGGTTCTGGGTCTCTGTAACCTTCCACCTAAAAATAACATGACCCAATTCAGATTCGTGTTCTGATATATATATAAATTGAAATTTACATTAGCGATCACTATTCGTGGTTTTATGGCGCCCTCTGGTGGCTATCAAGTTTGGTTACAGCCAATTCATTAGACTCATCTCAAGGTATATTTGAAACGCTTGAAACGAACTGTCAAAGGATCGTTCATCAAGGGGTAACATGATCCGAGTATTGCCAATACAGAATAAAACTTATGTAGGGGAAAATAATATATATTTTTTTTTAAAATCGGCATTTATCTCTTCCGCAAGCCGGACTTAACGATCCCGGGATGGCTCGGTGGCACCGTGACAGTTAAGACCCAAATATCCGGGCTTAGAAAACATCTCGCCCGAGGAGTCTACCGCGTACCTCCGGTTCTTTATTGATGGTAGAAAGCACCCGTTAGGTAAAATTCTAACGTTTTGTCTCTCGGACGTGAGATCCTTCGCGTTGGCCGTGGATAGCTAGCGGAGTTCCGGACGTGGTTGACAGTACTAACGGGCCCCGTGTCCCCCACAACCAGGACGGCTACTTACTGCTCAGGGGCTGAAGAGCTGGAAGTTTCCGAGTGATCTTCCGACTAATGGCCTGCCGGAGATCGGTCGGCATCACGAAGCTCGTAAATGAGGGATGTCCGGGCGCGTCAGGGCCGCGGGCCGCCTCTCCCTCTGCGATGAGGGATGCTTTGACCTGGAGAGGCATGCTGGGAGCTGCCTGACCTGAGCCGGCATCACCGGCTGCTTTCCGTGATCACTTCAACGAACCGATGGCTCAGTGCTGATGTCATGTCTGACCGGTGATTCTGCAGCACCGTGACCAACTCCGTCACCATGGATACGGACTTGTTGAAAACCATCAGGAGAGGACTCTCCTCAAGCTACAGCATCGTTAAAAGTAAGGGTTCTGCTCTAAACATGCCATACTTTAATGGTCACTTCAAGTTTGATTACTTGAACCAATATTTCCATTCATAGTGACATTCCCACCTAGGCATCAGCATCATCACAACCACGTATGATACGCATGATACTGTATGTAAGTATGATACTGTGGGGAAAAAAAGGATATGACAAAGATGGTTTTTCCTCAAATTTTATTGTACAATGTCTTGTGAATACCTGCAAGGGGAAGATAATAAAAACATAAAATGTAGGAAAACAACAATGCACATCAATATTGAGAAACTGCAGGTACTACTGACAATATGGAATTTGAGAAAACATGTTTGCTAGCTAGCTCAATATGCTGCACCTGTTTTGGAAAAGATGTGGTTTCAGACAAAATTGGCTTATTTTTCAGATATTTTTCACCATAGTCAATAAGACGGGGAAAAAAGAATGCATCATTAACCACATCTGATGAGCGAAGTTTAACTTGAGGGGTCACAATGTCCCTGCATCACTCACCATGACTTCAGTTCATTCTCCTGATCATTCTGTTGATTTGATCCTCCCTGTTGCCAGCGTCACCTCCCTCCACAAAGTGTGTGGTCTTCTTATTCATTCCACCACGAGGTGACGAGAGCTTGAAGGGCCACAGGAAGTTATTGGCTGGCTTGAAGTTCTTTCCAACTGTGTAAATCTCATGGATGAGATCCTCAACACAGATGATGCCATATTTGCCTGGGGGTAAGTGATTTAACAAGTCAGACAACGTAAGATCTGTCACCCAGTCTTGCAGGGGAAAAAAAGGTTAGGAAAATGTAAGGAAAGCAGGAAACATGTGTACAGGGAAACATGACAAGGCTTTGACAATATTCTTAATCCAAGCCAGTGTACTGCTTCCCGAATAACATTTCAGATCCAATTATTTTGCTATCCATTTTGGAACAGGGTTTACATTTCAGAAGAGGCACCAGTTGACATGGGAATTAGTTCTTTTTTTTACAAAATGTTAGTCTACACCTTATTTGCATTCAAATGCAACATGATTGTTCTGAGAAAATCAATTTCTTAACTTTGACATGAAATAAATAAAAAAATTCTAGCATGTGGTTTCAGACACAACTGGCAAAAGTTTCTTTTTCTCACCAAAGTCGATAAGACGGGGAAAAAAATGTCCATCATTAACCACAGTCACCTGACCAGACTACTTAGTTGTGTGAAGTTACTGCTCAAAACAATGCTTTGCAGAGTGCGTTACCTAGGGCCTTCTCCACCAGAGCATTGTCTGTGAGGGCAATGCGTTGCTTCCTCATCCTCCCATGGCCACGTTTGTAGATGAGCTCACGTACAGACTTCAGATTGGGGTAGCTGGGGAGATGAAAGTTAGCCCCATTGCTATCACATCTGACCATAAACTCCAAGATGAATCAATGATTTAGCCGTGTGCCTTTTTCCAAGCATGTGTCACTTAAATTTGCTCTTATTTCACAAACATGATCTACTTTGCAGTTCCAGTAAACCATTAATTGCTTGCAGTGTTCTCCCATGATGAATGTTGCTTTAAGGTTGGGGAAAATCTTAGCAGCTCTGGCTCAGAAGTCTGGATTTTCTCCTCCTGCCTCTAAAGTCATATAGTAACTATACAAAGAACAAATCCACTATCTTCGCATTATAGCAGTCGCACAAAACTTCCCTCTAGATCCAAAGCAACAACTGTAATAATTTAAAACCTCATAAGGAATGTGATTTCAGACAAAACTGGCTTAGTTTCAGTCAAAATTCACCATGGTCGATAAGATGGGGAAAAAAGTTCAGCATCATTAACCACATTCCAGAGGTCAGGGATCTGCAGTCACGGGTAACATCGGGGGGGCTAGTTTGAACACCTGAGATACAGCCGTTCCATTGGAAAAGACTGTAAAAGTCAAATTTCCCTTCTTGACTTTCCATGAGTGTACAGTGGTAACACAACTACATCCTTACCCCCAAGCAATGTACGGTTCAGCGATCCTGAGCATGTTTATTGAAGCCTTGTTCAGCTTGACAAACACACCATTGAAGATCTGGCGTAGACGGAGCAGTTGCAGAACCTTGCGGACCTTGGGGCTGACACCATTGATGCTGAAAAAGCAAATATCGCAGATCAGTCTTTGGTAAATTGTAAATGTAAATAGAAGACGTGTTTGTTTTGTGGTTTCAGTACACATTTGGCTTAATTGAAGATTTGCATCACCATTGTCGATAAGTCGGGGAAAGAGCTTACATCATCAACCACAGAAGAGTATTTGTAAAACAGTGTTAAAAACTTACGTGGATTTCTTTAACTTCCAGCATGAGCCCCAAAACTAACTGGTTATTATTGTAAATTTAAAACTCAAAATTGACACATACAATATTACTGAAACGGCAACGATAAAACATACCGCCGAAAATGTTAGCACAAAAGTCTGAGTGAATATTCATGAAATGTACAAGCATTAAACTGGGGCAGGTACCCTGGAGTTCCTCAATACATTTAATTGTATCCAAAGGCTCAAACAACAACAGATTTCTTGAAGGTGCAACCACTACTTACCCTCTGATCCTGATAACGAAGGCCAGCTTGGGCTCAGCTGGCACATAGTAGTTTCCCACTTTGCGAGCAGTACGACCCATACGAATTTCACGTCTGTACATCTGCCTGTATTCCTTGTGGTACTTCTCGGCCCTTTTGTAGATCAATTTTCTGGTCACCTTACGGGCCTATTTAGGAAGAAACATGCTTGCCGTTACACAGGGTTGATTCACACCCACGTTGATAAATCAGACACACGATCATCTGGTTTACGCGGCTACGACAGGCTTTTTTTAAGACAAGAAATGTGCTACCATACGTGTCAATGCATGAGACTAACCTTCTTCTCGGCCAGCATCTTCTTGACGCGGAGGGCCTTCATGGTGGCGAAGGCCTTTCGCCTTTTCAAAAGGCTCTCGGGGACCGCCGGGACCTTTTTTCTGTAAGATAATGTTTATTACTGAGCCGCACCGAGCTGATATCCACATTGTAGCAAACTACTTGACAGGGACACGTCCCATGTCGGTGGCTAGTTAGTTAGCTTCCTTTTTCTTAAACTGTATTTGGCCGGCTTCTACAACGATTCGATAACCACAGAATCCTAGAAAGAGCGTCTACGGTACTATAATTGTATGGATACAATGTACACGCAATTTACTGTAATATTCTTTTACACCTCAGTACAGAATTTATTCATTCTTGAGTACATGGGGTGTAAAGACAGCCATGTTGTATCCGGCTAGCAGCCTGAAAACAGATTCATTAAAGTGCCGACTGGAATAGCAAACCTAGGTAATACTTGCAAAATAAAGATAATTATAATGTAAATAAACAACGAAAACGGGACTAACGGCACAAATAGCTGATTTAACACATGGATGTGATCAGATTTTACTACAGAGGAAGACACTCACTCTGTATCCGCCATTGCGTCCACCGGGAAAGAGGACTTTCATTGTGCGCATGTCCACATTAAAGGCTCCAGGACCCCATCGGGGCTGTCCTCCAGCTGCCTGAATAGGAAGTATGCGTATTTAATTTTTTTTTTTCTTTTTAACCAAAAACCAAAAACGACTTTTGTCATTGGAGTCAATTGTCGTTATCGTTTTCTTGCAACGGTTTTTTTTATCATCTTATACCCAATTATATTTTACCTTATTTTAACGGTGTTTTAGACGTTGACATTGCGTTTTTACTACTTGCTTTACAGAATGAGAAGTGGCTTGCAGATGGCAGTCTTGTGATCTGAGGAGACGACTTTACAATTTACCATCGCGAGGCGTGATTCTTGTTGCGATCTTTGACTGACCACAGCTGGTGTTTGCATACGCCTGGTCCGGCAGATGGAGCCAAAATCTTATTGTTCAGGACAGTTTCTCAGGAGAGTCACCCCCGTTGAAGAAGATGTTCACTGCCGAGCATCGCCGCTGATGTTACACTGGGAAACCACCCATCCGCCACAGCATGTCACACACAAGCGATGACTTGCTGGTCACGAAAAGAAAAAAATATATATTATTCGCATAAAAACAATTGGACTAATCATGTTGATTCGGTTAACAGAAGTGTATTCCAACTCAGCGAACCATTCTGTGCGTAACTTTACCCGTTACTTCTTTGTCAGGCATCTCTATTGATATTCAATGCAAACTAGTTCTGGAGGTTTTTATTTCTTTAATTAATGGATTTTAGTACAACTGTGAGATTTAATAGACAACAAATACGCTAAAAATGAATAATACGTCACAAATGTAATGTTCTTTCAGGGACAGTTAGAAAAAAAAAAGAAGCAATTTAACGGTGGAAACCCCATTCTTGAGAAGAAACTTCGAAAATCATCATTTCCGTCTGGGAATCCTGGGCCTCCTCGGTTACTTGAAATACAAGCCGCCGGTGTTCTCTCGACCCGTCACGCCCACCGCACGGCGGCTGAGGCGTTGCAAACCGTTGCATAACGCGGTAAAACTTGCGTCAAAAAAAGAAAAAAAAAAGGGGGGGGTCTGTAAACCCCGGTGCCGGCGGTGGGCACAGCTGTGCGCCTCGGCCGTTAAGTTTGGACACGGTTTATCATGAACTTCCCCGCCGGAGTGAGAAACCGGTCTGTCCGTGTCGATGCACGTCCTGTCTCCCTGGATGCCTGCCCCCGGCCATTCACGTCCACGGTCCGCAATGCGCAGATCGCGTCTACCCCGGTGTTACATCAGTCCGTAACCGTGCCGAATCCTATAAGGACACCCGATCCAAGCTGTCTGCAAACTGCATTGTGTAGCGGAAATCCTCAGCATCAGTAAAACACGTGGGATTTAGACTGATCACAACAGCTCCGATCTGAATCTTAGCGGGAATAAAACAAACAGATGAGTTAATCTTGAAAAGACGAAAAAAAAAAATCAAAAAAATAAATCAATGCTTGTGTAATGTGACAATGAATCAAATTATTTTCTCATGAAGAATAAATGTTCCAATGAAAACACCAGCGGAGAGGTGTGGAGGGCGTTTTGAGGATCGCCGATGGCGCATCCGTCCACACTTTCATCACACGAGTGGAGGGATTAGGTAAAATGTTTGGGGTTATATCACCTCGGAGTGTATTGTGCGGACCAGACGCTCCACTCTGACAGGCGCTTCAAGTCTCAGCCCCCATTGGGTCTAGCATTGAAGGGTGGACTGAATAAATAGCGAGGGAGATGCGGCTGAGGATGAGTAGTAGAGCAGCGGAGGAAGTGGGAGGCACGTAGAGATCGAGGAAGCTGCGCGTAATAACTGACGGCAAAAAACTCCAAGTGAAGTCAACTCCAGCCCCGAGCCGCCACCGCGTTCATTCACAAGTTGCGCCACGACTGCGCGCAGCTTTCCTTTGTTTTATTTTTCTTTTGTTTCTGTTTTTTTTTTTTTTTTTTTTTTTTTTGGTTTGTAGTTGTTCCTGACTATTTTCTTACCCGTCGTGTTTGTTCATAGTCCCCTCCAGTTTTTTTTTCTTTTTTTCTTTCTTTTCTTTTTTTTTTTTTTTTTAATTTCTTTTTTTCCCTCCTTGACTGGCGCGGTCCTCACTTCCTCCCCCCCGAACAGGTTGACAGGAATTCACCAATCCTTTCTTTCTTTTTTCTTGGTTGAAGTTTGTTTTTTTTTTAAATCTAGGCGATGATGATGATGATTATTATCTCGGCGTTTTTCGTGTTCATTCTGAAGGTACTCTGGGCTTTTGTAACAGCCGCGGCCAAATGGGTCGTGCGGGCCAAAGAGAAGAGCGTGGCCGGAC
>CAAKHD010001219.1:85405-127905 GCA_901007705.1 Fistularia tabacaria | reverse complement strand
GTAGTACGCGGATACTTCCCTTCCCCTCGATCAGTGTCTAGATAGGCTGCTCTGTTTAAACCCCGCCTGCGGAAGTATCCCGTTGACATTTTCAATGGAAACATCTCAATGGCTCTCTAACCCTCTCAGCGTTGTTCTATAACCTGACGTAATCCGCAGCAGCCTCAATATGAAATGCACCATCATTATTTAGTCACTTGTCAAACTGTTACTAATAATAATAATTTTGTATTTTGTATAGCTTTTGAATGGACCACTTCATTTCTGTCGACTTTGTTGAATGACTTCATCTCGTCTCGAATCACATTAGGTTTTGGCTTAATATTCATACATGCAGTTTTCCTTACTAACACCGTTTATCATTCGTTCCTTATTTTCCCTTTTTGCATACATTTAAATTCAACTAATTTTATTTTAAGTTTGATAAACTAGGATGTTAAGCAATATTAACTTCACTTGACTTTTCCTGGAGCACACAATTTTGAAACACCCCATGCAGGATCTCACTAAATTAAGATAATAAATGCCTTGGGTATTATCTCGTGCAACGAGGCAACTTTGATTTCTGGAGACAATTGAAAAAAAAGAGGGATTTTTTTTTTTTTTTTGTCATTTGAAATGATACATTTCTTCACATCAGGCTGAAGAGACCCGTCCGACAGAAGATACATCTAAGATACAGTGACTCAAACCAGAAAGATGTTGATGGATAAGTCGTGAGTTAGCCATTTGTAATGATCCTTTAATTGGGCAGGACAAGTATTTCTAAGTGAAGTCACAATTTTTTTTCAACCATTTTTTTTAATCAATATATTTTTTTTTAAATAACCTATACATTGGCTTCAAGCAAACTCTTAGTAGCACTGAATCCAATACTTCCAGTACAAGCACAAAGTGATATTGCCGACAGTGGCCTCAGTTGGGACGGTTGTGGCTCAGTTAGTTGAGCAGGCGTTACCCCCCAGTCAGACGGTTGGTGGTTCGGTTTCCGGCTCCTCTTCTCTGCATGCCGAAGTGTCGTCGAGGCCTTGGATAGCAGCTCTGCCACCATCGGTGTGAAAGCGCTCTTAAAGTTGAGACCATTTGCAATAGATTCTGATCAAGGTTTACATTTGTAGCACAGTTCGGGTTGGTTGGGGTTACGGCCGGGAAAACGTGCCTCTGCTAGTCATCGAGGACAGTGATCGCTCTCACCACTGAGGTAATTTGTCACGAGAAGGTTGAACCAACATATGTCGTTGTTACTTTGACTGTGTCGTTTCATTGTTGCTATTTTATTCCGCTGAGATTAATAACCGCTTAATAACTAGGGACCGCCCAATTTTCCCCCTTCTCATGTGATGAAGGACTTATCAGGGGCTGCCTGGGCAACTGCATCCGAGTTGATGTCACAGCACTGGACGAAAGCAAAGATCCCTTAATAAATAGCAGCAAAGTGTGCAACATAAAACACTGATGATCTCTGGAAGCCGTGCGTAGCTGCTGCGGGGGAAATTGCATCATCAGCGCTCAGCAAAGTGTGCCAAACCTCAGCTGCAATCTTTCTGATCGAGCTGTTAGCATGGACTTCTTCTCCTTCTCCCTCCCGTGTCCCGAATTTAATATTTTAGTATCTGAGGCACATGTACAAGTGGATTTTTTTTTCTCCCCGCCAATGATAAGCACGAGAAGTTGTTTTTTTCATTAACGGTTTACTGCATTGTGCTCATTTCTACAATTAGCCGTAAAATGTTCGGCCCTCGTCTTTTTTTTTTTTTTTTTTTTTTCAGCTGTGTTCTTCTGTGACCCACTAAATGTATGAATGCTTTAGCAGACAGTGAAAACAAGAGCTGGTCCCGACAGGTACGTTAACATACAACTCACACACTATTTTTTTTTTATTTCTTCTATGAATTCTTTCTAAAAATAAATTCCTCTCTAAAAGTGCATAAATAAAGTATCTCTAAAAGAGCTTTAGTTGTCATACTTTGTTCTGATGAGTCATTTCAAGATAAGCTGCATTATAGTACGCATACATCCACTAGAGGTTTGGTTATATTTGGTATATTGATGGACAGTTTAAATGGCCTTGGGAAGATAAAAAAGACAAACTGTTCATGAGTCTGGAGGTACGGGTTTTTATTGACCTGTAGCACCTGTCGCTTGGTGGAGGGTCAAACAGGTGATTTCCAGGGTGAGAGCACTCATTAACAATGTTTCTCGCTCCTCCGAGGTGGCGGTTGTCTGCAATTTCATTTAATGAGGGAAGAGGGCAGCCAAAGATTTTCTGTGCCGCGTTGATAACCCTCTGCAAGGCTTGTTTGTCTGCTGCTGAGCATCCAGCATGCCACGCTGTGATGCAGTATGTTAATACACACTCTATTGTGGAGTCGTAAAATGCTATTTGGCCTTGAAAGATGGAAATGATTCAAGGTGATAGTGACCGCAGTTCCAGCCACAGATCCACCTCATCCAGCCCGTGTCTGGCCCGATCCAAGCTCGCACACCGTCCATGCAGCATATGCCAGCAGTAGCTGAGCTGTACATGCTAAAAGTGTCTCAGATTTGGCACAAATGTGCCTGCCATCTGGTAAATGGAGAGACATTTATAGGACAAACCCCAAGGCAGCTACCAGTGCAAATACTTGTGAAAGGCTTTTGAAAACATCTTCATTCATTTCCCTCTCACTAGTATTTTTTTTTAAATTTGACACAATATTGAGGGGAAAAAAAACCCTGACAGAAGTTTTTTGCTTGTCGTTTTGAAGAATCTTTTTTGCCCTCCACTTTCTCGTGAATATTCAGAAAATCCGTCCTCATTTTCTCCCCACAGATTTTCACCTTTTTTTGCTGCATTTGTTTTATTTTTGGTTTTCTTTGCCGTCTTCTTGGTAACTTCCTGCCGCTTGTCTGCCGACGGGCCTCACACATTGATAATCCCAATCTAATCAACAGTTGATATTCCTCCTTATTGCGGGTCTTCTATTTATAGATAGATAATATGCCGAGCCAAATCTTAATCACTTGGCGTTCTGCATCGGATAGAGAACCGAGGGTCTGACCTGAAGTCAAAGAAGGACTTCACAAAACCACGCAGACTCGAACCAGCAGTCAGCGAGAAGTTAGCAATTTTAAAGTAGTTTTTAAGTAATTTTCACAGTGCTCTGATTCTAATTCTACGTTCGGTAAGTCGCTGGTTGTTCGGATCAGGTGTGAAGAATAAAAAAGAGAAAAAAAATCTGAGGAATATTTGTGCTTTACCCAAAGAAAGCTGCTTTCCTTTTTATTACATGCACTTGCTGCTTGATTTCTCTCACCCGTAATGCACCCCTGCAGATTCAAACAAACTCAATTGGGCAGAAAAGGATCTGACAGGGGCTGAGTGGGGGTGAGAATCTCCAGAGGCCCAACTAAACAATGTAGCCATGATACTTGACTCACCATTAGACATTGTGGTGATTTTAAATACATTACCATTTATAAAATTTTATTTGGATTTCCAGCTGCATATAATGCCCACGAAGGAAAACTGTCAACTTCTGTTTATATATTAAGATAAAGTCCGTTTTTATTCCCCCCACTCATTTTCATTCCTGCAAAATTAAATTGCAAAACAGTTAGACTGACTAACACTGTTTTTGCACCCGAAGCATAATAAAAAGTTCCATTGGTATTTGATATGTGTAAAGGTTAAGTAAATGTGCAAAAGCCCGGGCTTGTTATGGAAAGTGTACCCTCCCTAACTGTTGAGAGAAATACATTGGATGTAATTTTCTTCAGCGGTGGACATTTGTTTGCTGTTTCTGGCTGAAGGCGGCAATATTCGATGTCAAAATTCAGGTGTAGAGATGATTTGTTTTTATTTGAGACAAATTTATAATGCTTTCCCCAAACCTTACGATGCAACTGTGTCTCCTCAACCTTACCAACTGAGTGGAAATTATAGATTAACCATCCTGTCCAGGAATGAATAGATCCACAGGGGACTCTACGGTTTCCCGGTTTTTATACAATTACTATGACATGTAATTAAGGATCGATTCCTCACCTCTGCGTATTGATGCAATATGACCATGAAGAATATCACAACGCTGCGATGAATGGATTTTTTTTTTCCCCCCTTCACCTCCAGGGGCCTACTAGAGCTAGAGTGTGAGCCTTGCAGCAAAGACCGAGGTGTGTCGGAGGCCTCGGGGTTGGGCAAAGCTTCCAGCGTATGAACTGAAAGTCAATAGGCTGTCCTCGCATGAGCGGCATAACCAACATGTGTGTTAAGTGTGAAGATGCTCACGCGGAGTTGATATTTTATTTCTTTGGCCTGCAGGGACAAAAGCTACAGTCGGCATCGATTTCCTTACAGGAAATCAGCTACTGTAAATAGAAGGCTTCCATTGGATTTATTCACATTCCTCTCTCCATATTGCTTGTTATTTTTCCCTTCTATTTCTCAGCTTTCAATTCTCCCATTCGTTGCTTTTCACCCCCCTGCTTTCCCAGCCTCTTCCTCTCCTTGTTTTCTCACTGCTGTGGTCCTCTCTCTCTCTCTCTCGCTCTCTCTCTCTCTCTCTCTCTCTCTCTTTTCCCCCCTCTCTCCTGCATCTGGTGTTTTTCGCCCTCTGCAGCCCTCGCTATGAGACAAACAGGACAGTAAATTTGCATTGCAACACAGAGCAGGTCATCACATTCTGCACTGCAAGGGGATATCGCTGAAAGAGACGCCCTCCCCTCCGAATGACGCTTATTTCATTGCGTCTCTCTCGCTTCTTTGCTACCCTCTTCATCTCCTCAAGAGCCACCGTTGACACGCTGCAGTAGGATAATTGAGAGTTCTATAGATCGCATGGGAAGAATTGATTTCCCGCACTGCTCTATTCTCTTCTTACTTCCGCCACCCCCCCTGTCCTCCCTTACCTGATTTTGCCTCTTCTTTCTTTTTCGCTGTCACACTCTCGCTCCCTGCCTCTGTTCCCTCTGTGATCACAAGTTGTAACTGCTGTGATTCTCTGCATAGATAATTCAACCACCTCCCGATCCATCCGCCTGGTAATCTGTCTGTGTGAGCCCCCCCTGTCTGTTTGACTGTTGTATCCCTGGATTCTCAGTTGTGGGCAGTAGGAGAAAAAGAAAGGGAAAAAAGGAATGGCAAAACAGCCTCAGAGATTGACAAAAGGAGGAGAAAAAAGTGGAATAGAAAAGCTTTTGCAGCAAACACTGGGCTCAGACAGTCAAAAGTTTCTAACCTGCCTTCTTTTTTTAAAAAAAAAATAATAAAAAAATGAAAAAAGGTAGATGGCCGATGACACGAATAGCCAAAGCACATCCTTCGTCGATCTCTTTGGTCGGTCATCTTTTATTTTTACAGTGCAGAGACATTCCTGCTTTCCTTTGACTATTAAAACATAGGAAGCTTTCATTCATTTCATCCTGCAGAAGCAACATTTTGATTCAGGAAACAGAGGGGCTCATCTTGTGTGTGGTCAATAACAACATCCACCGCTGAGAGAAGACCTGACATGATCAGGAGAAATATAGACTTTTTTTTATTGATAGCAGTGCCATTATTAATTTTGCTTCCCGGTCCGGATCTTTGATTCCCTTTCCTGATCAATTTTCTGTGTGGGTAATTGTTCGGGCATGTAAGTGACTCAGCTTAACTGAAGCCCCACTGTGTGTTGGCTGCAGTAGCTTATTTCACTTGAAGGAAATTTTCCCAGTAACACTTCCGCATGTTAAAATAAATGAAGAGGCCACTTCTATTCGGACGACTCATACAGTATCAGGTACTGCACTCACTTGCCGCAGGGTACCGAGGTGGTGTGGGCGTTTCATAGGGAGTGTTACTGTGTGCTGTGTCGGCCATTCATGTTGTAATCTTTTGGCTGCCATATTGTTTGCATTAGAAGTATTAATACAAACCTGAAAACTCAATCTGTTGTGCGATGTGACACTACGGGGATGCAGCCAAAGGACAGCCATAAAACTGACAGACAGACAGAACAAAAGCAGAAAGACGTGGAAGATATATTTGTGACCACAACTGGGAACAGGCTGAGTTCGGCGAGGACTATAAAAACGACAATGTGAGGAAATAACCACAAATCCAAGCAATTTTCCAAAGTAAAGCAATCAAGTACTACAACGACCAGAACCACTAATCAGAAATCTCAGGGACGAGTGATAAACTGATAGAAGAGCAAACTCGATTTCACAGTATCACAGATCTGAAATCCAACTGGGACAGAGACAGATCTAGCAAAAGTACGTTTGAATCAACCTCTTGATGTAGCTAATATTTTTTAACCGCAATATTGTAGTTAAAATGAATGGCGTAATTTCTTGCATGGTCTTAGGAGGGCATGGACATGGTCATGCATTTGCGCATCATCTAATTGAGATAACATGAAAGAATTTTTTTCACATCATTTCTTTTCATTTAGGCTTTTAGCCATGACTACATGTGCTGAACCTGCTGCGTACCACTACTGTTATTATAATTGAATATTTACCCTCGGTAACAGATGTGCTACTCGGCTGAGAAGCAGTGGCATTAAGCGCAATGTCAAATCCATCAGATTCCTGGAATTTAAATGTCTTTTTTAAATAGATGTTTCAACATGTTGCAGATGGTTCCACTCTCATTTAAAAGTGGTTTTGGCACAGTTGTTATCTTTTCTTTTTTTTAGACATTCTGGTGTCAATTAGAAAACATGCCAAGGTCCAGAAAATCAACTCTTAGGTTTCGTAGCAGCGGACCCAGATTTGCACAGTTTGGAAACACTTCACAACTGCAAATGATTCTTAAGCCCCATCCTTGAATACCACAGCAATCAGCTTCGAAACAGTGCAGATGAAGAACATTTAAAGTCTCGGACTTGTAGAAAGTAAACATTTTATGGCGAGAAAATGTAGTTTTCACTTTAGATAAGATTGCAGATAAAACAAGCTTCTTGCCTGAGATGTATTTTGTTTGCCATCGCGAGGCAGGGTTGGTTTGCCTCTCACTACTCTGCATCTCTGCTGATATGGATTCCTTGGCTCAGCCTGGACCGGCTCGATTATGCTCAGTCATCACGATCTGCGGCCGACACTGAGCGGCGAACACAAACAGCCGAAACCCTCGGCTCATTTCTTTCCTGCATGTGGTTTGTTAACTTCACGCTCGGTCGTTGTTTACCCCCTGCGAGCATTTACCCCGGAGGGTTGTTATTCTTTGGGCCGTGTTATTTGAATGTCCGCATCTGTTACACTTAGCGGTAAAGGTGAAATGTTGAAGTGGGCGTCAGTGAGATTTCGGAATATTTTCTTGACCCAAGAACACGTGGAAAAAAATATCTGGATCATGTCCAACAATGCACAGAGACAAACGCGAGATTCTTTTTCTTAGTATTGATAATCTGACATTGTGGAGATTAAGGGTTTTATCCGAAGCTGGACAGGGGCACTAGAACATGTCAAGGATTAAAGATATGGTCAGAGATTTGTTGACTCCCTATCAAGGGGCGCAAGAAATTTGAGCCGAACCCCTGCCTGTAATGGTGACAGTATGCGTCTCATCAAGTCTGTAAAGTCTGTAAATGGATCCCCTTTTGCATAAACACTAAGATCTAGGCTTTAAGATTACCCTGAATTATTTAATCACTTTACCATTTCCAGGGAGACACTAAATAGATTCCTCACTTCTTTTTCTTTTCATGAAAGTACTAAGCTTGGCTGTTTTCAAACCATATTGTGCCCCGGCGTTCAGCCAAAGTGATGTTTATCTTCTGCACCCTGCTGCTGCGAGTCATTATTAGTTAGCTTAGCTTTGTAGTTGTTCAGTGTGACCTGTTGCCGGGGCACGGCGTGTTCTGACCGAGCGTTTCAACTTAAAATGAACTGCAGCTGAAGTCAGTCCTGTACAGTTTCCATATACAACTGGAATACAGAACAAAATTCCTCTTTGAAATCGGTCAGAATTTCAGCTTTCTTAGTCTTCACAGGGTGTGTGCTGACAAAAGACATTTACAGTGTTGAACAATGGCAATTAATAAAAGACAGTGAGCAAGCAGAGCAGGCTGAAGAGGGAATGTCTCAAGGAGAGATGAGAGACCCTTTACTTCCTCATCACTAAATCCTTGCTGACGGGCACGGAGGATTCTCTCCCTCTATCTCCCTCTTTCTTGGTTTTAATGAGCACACACACCCCCACATGCACACATACTCCCCATCTCCATTCCTTTTGCCATGTTTGTGCCTTTCTTTCTCCTCTGACACACTCACACCCTAAAGAGCTGAGATTGCCTCATTCTATCATCATTGGCCTTATTTTGAGTACATTGCGTACGAACCACACGACGCACAGAAAGCCCCGAGTTTTTTTGTTCCGTTTGGTGTTAATCTAATGGCCCGTGACCCCACCTGCCACTGAGAGACAATATCGAAAATGAAAAATTCCCCCATGCCTGGATGGGGCAGAACATCTTCCCATCATTTATGTGTTCACATTTATGTATGGGCATGCATATATGTAAAGTGTGTGTGCAGCATGCATGTTTGTATCGGTGCGTTGCTCTGTTTGCATACAAAAGGGGATTGTTGATCCCCTGGCAAGCAGAACTATCTAAACAGTCTAAACAATGGCACTTTCAAAATCCCCCTGATGCACACACACAAGAGACAAGCACACACGAGCTTGCACGCTGTTTGGGATCTGGCATGTCATCTGCGAGAACAAATCCCTGAGTGGACATTGTGACTGGGGTGATAGCTCCTGTTTATCTGCAGCTACTGTGGAATGTTTGCCATAGTAACACGCAGGTGTGTGTTTCTATGTGTGTTCACACCCGTGCACTTGTGCGCTCGTGCTCTTCCGGATGTACCAAAATGCCGTTCGTGGACCGACTCAAGGCATTTGGTTGCCAGGCAACCGCATTGTACTATCTACATTAAAATGATTTCAGTTTCTTACTGGCAACCGCCAAAATAATGAGAACACAGCAAATGCAAGTTGTTAGCACCCCCATGCAATCATGCGCGCGCACATGCACACACTCACACTGTACAAAGTACATCCACTTAACACTGCTATCAAAACCGGGATTAATTATATTTTGACCTTTGCTTTGATCATCTGGATAATGTGCATGTTCACATCCTCTGCAAGATCCAAAATAACCAAAGCTGTGCAAATAGTCACACACATAATACACAAATGTAAATTAAGGCACCTTGGTTAAATATGCAAACGGGGAATTATCTGTGGCCACAAGCTTTTCATGGACTTCGATGCTGTGGCCCCATACTGGGGGAAAAAAAGTGCTTCTTTTCTGTTTGTCTCATTCCCTCTAAGTGAGTTACAGTGTTTTCCAGTATTTGACACCTCTGCTGGCTGCTTAGCTGCTTTGAGATCAATTGGGAAAAAAACACAACCAAACAACGGAAACACAAAGGAGTACCAACAATATATGACGGCTTGTTTTGCGTAGTCCTCCTTGCAGTCAGCTCGCTCTTTTGATCCGCCTGTCACCTCTTGATCCCCTGACTTCCATTGAGAAAATAAATGCAATCCATTATCATTATAGACAAGAGAGAGATACAAGGGCAAAGAGAATGAAATGCCTCGCATCACTTCTTTTGACACATCCATCACACTTGTGATGAGCAGGATAGACAAGGTGCTTAGCAGCCACTGAAACAAGGCCGGGTAAGACTTGGGGACCAGAGAGGTTTGAAGTGACGCCCACGCTAATGTTCTAATCTTATTTCAGGGCCTATATTTGGAACCCGCCCATGTAAATTTAGCTTCGCGGATGCCTCAGCACACCCAAGGCACTTCGTTTTCTATCTCACATTTGAATAAGTCTGTTTTTCATGAGCAAATCTATTCCACGATTACACAGCGAATAATTACCTACAGCTGAATATGGAGGATGAAATCATTATTCACCGTCAGATTATTAATCACTACTCTAAACCTGATCTGGCCCCTCAGCTGTGAAATTATAGTTCTACTTTAGCAAACAACAATAATGGACTGTACTGCGTAGAACAGGGTGCGAATAGGGCAGCAATGGAGAAATCGAGAAGCTGAGGAGGAAGGAGAGAGACACATGCAGCGGGAAATATCATGTCGGGGTTATACTCCGACAACTTTCCATTCAGGTGCCAGTTTGTTATGCTGCAGTTTTGGATTAGCATCAGCTTCCATTGCTGTTGCCTCGGCTGTTCCAAATTAAGGCCGGGATAACTCCCCTTTGCTGCAAACAGTAATTATTGACTGTGAACCTGGCAATTTTGAATGTCATCTTACAAAGTAGCGATACACTTGCAAAGCCAGGTCACTCCAATGTGCTGGGGTTTCCCGTTGAAATTTGCACCCGCGAACAAATGCGAGGCTCAGGCTGTGTTTTAAAATGTTTTTCTGCTTCAAAATAAAGACTCACGTGGGACAAAATGCGTCGTTGTATTAACATCTCTTTCCATATTCTCTGGTTGAAAAGGACTTCAAACACAATAGTTTTACATTCAGCAGCAATGTGAATGCTGGTGTAAATCTGACCATTTTGCACTTGTACATAGAAAATAATCGTTATGGTAATTTATTGGCTTTGTAGAGTCTGCTTCTCCTCTAATCAGAAGTGGGCGGAACAGCTCTCAGCCCTGACTGGACATCTGTTCAACTGCCTCAATCAAAAGGATTTCCACAACAGAACATTCACTAACAAGTAACACATGTTATAATTTAGAAATTACCCAAGTGCACTTTCTCCAATGGCAGGCACTTTGTGTCGGCTTGGGCTCTCAGCTGGGGCATTTGTGTCATTTCAATCCGCATCTAAAATGCACTGCAAAATGATGCGAACCGGAGGTCATGAAGAAAGACAGGAGATACTTGATCGTATTTGTCATTTATTCATTATCCTGCATTCAGGATCGCTCTCTCATTCGCACATTTGGACAATTTAGAGTCGCCGGTTAACCTCTGTGTTTTTTGACCAATGGAGGACACCCAGAACCACGCAGACATAGGGAGAACATGCAAGCTCCACATGGAACGATCCCCCTGTCAGAATCAAATCAAGGACCTTCTTGCCGTGAGGCGGAAGTGTTAACCCCTGCGCCAACGGGCCGACCTTCATCAGATCAATCCAAATAGAATTAAACAAACAGATTATGAAATAAATAAAATGCGGAGGAAATCTTTTACATTTGGATGGAGTGTGTTTCAGGCTAAGAATGGACAGCGAGCTTTGCCTGATGATGTATGACACTAAACCAATCATCGGGCTAAAGTGGCCTAAAGCAATCAAACCAGTTTTGCAAAATTAAACCGAGATCGATGTTTTCTTAGCCCCGTCCCAGAACCACACCCGCTGGAGGAAAAAAAGGCACAACCGAACAATGCTAAAATGATAATTTGCATTTTTCTGCTAGGGCGGTGAATATTGAAAACTGAATATTGCTGGTCTTTTTTAAGGGTTCTGCTTTCTTTATGAATGACCCCCACTGAATGACACCAGTAGAAGTACTCAGAGGAGCCTCTGGGTAAATCATTTAAACAAACAAAACCAGGTCTTGGATAAATTAGTTATCTTAAACCTCTGATTTATTTATTGCTGACGCTCCTCATGAAAGTTACATCAGCTGTAAAATAAAAAACAAAAAACAAAACAGAAGAGCTGCACGACAAAGAGTGACAGCTTAATACTTTATTTTACCTTCAGTCAGGATTCTACCCTTCAGCAAGGAATTGTGATTTTCTTTGGATGCCCAATAATGTTTTGTTAGTGGATGGATGCAAGCTGAACACCACCATAAACCAGTTGACTGAGACTGCTCACATGGCGGGGTAAGTTTAGAGCAGGTATCTGCAAAATACACCTTTGACGTGGGACTTTTTGGAGGTCGGCTGGAGGTCAGCGCCAATTCATTGTATTGTCTTGTTCACCTGCCGGCCTTGGAGGGATATTGTCCCAGCAGAACTGTTCCTTTTTTTAATTAAGAAATTCTGTCTGCAACTCTGCAAAGCCTCCTACTATCTAGGGTGAAATAATTATTAGTACCTTCGAAAGAGATACTCGGGTGCAAAATGACACACAAAGATGGAACGAGGAAGATCAGAGTAGAAAAAGAACACCGCTGGAGTGAGCTGAGAAGTACGTTGATGATCATGTCACCAGCTCTTTCCACAGAGTTTCATGGGAAGCCATAGCCAATTCATATTACACATGATTGAAGAAATTGTCAATATTCTGATAGGCAGATAAACAATTTTTGGAGGCAAGTGCATTATTGCTATGGTTTTTTGATAATGTAATGTGATCATACTTTGGATGCTTATAGTCAGCATTTTTACATGACTATGCCTTATTTCACAGAAAGGGGCACAAAAACACGTCTGTATACATAATGCTTGTCTTGAGTGGGAACTCCCAACTACCAAGACCTTCATATCAGTCTTAACAGCAATACATGAACATACTGTTGTTAGACAGTAATCTGTTCCAGACCCACCATAGCTTTCTCCCACAACATGCAATCATAGCCCAATGGGCGAGATTGAGAGGTTTGTAGTTTTGTTGAGTTTGTGTATGAAGCTCATAAGTGTTGTCTTCAATGCTTATCCCAAAGGATGTGAACGTGTTGTGTTGTAATCCTGCCGTTGCCTCTCATGGTGACCGCTTACTGGCATTTCTTCGTGTGAAGACAACAAAATGCTCATGGAGAAAGTAAGACAATATATTTACATGTATTTAAGATAAGATAAGATAAGATAAGATAATACTTCATTGATCCCCATAGGGGAAATTCAGGTGTTGCAGCAGCAACAGTAGAGGGAAAAGAAAAAGAAAACAGGATATATATGGATATATATATATATATATGCATATATACACAGTATACACATACAATATACACAGTATACACATACAATATACACATACACATATATACATACACATTTACATATGGATAGCACACACACAAAAAAATTAAATGAATAAATAGATAAGTAAATAAGATTAAAAAAAAAATTTTTTTAAATTGTTTGAAAAGTTGATGCTTTATTATGTACCAGTGAAAAGAAGTATCATCCCTGCCAGTAATAGCATCTATTAAATGACATTATCGCTGTATGACTGAAGACGCAGGATATAATAACACCTGTATTTTTTGTTGCGACAATAACTGTACATGGGTGGCGAGTGTATTGAACATATAGAATCATCAATGTAAAAACCTTTTCATTCGATACAGCAGAATAAATAGGTTGTTTTTGCTCGATCCACACTTGAAGAACCCCTTCTTCTCCTCTGCCTATTGAGACTGTGAAGTAAAAAACGCTACCAGCGCAGGCGCCCCCGCTGGGCCTGGGGTTGGAGCAAGTGGCTCAAGAATGGCCTGGATATAGACTCCTTTAATACTTGTGCAAAGCAAAAAAATACAGCAGAGTTGAAAATTCTGCATGCGTATTTTATCATCTGACGGCTGCGCTTTGGGCTCGCAAGTGAATTATCTGAATGGTATTTTTATCCCCAAAAACAAGACAAGTTCTCTTCCAAAAGGATCCTGCTCTGCAACACCAAACAACAAAAACAAGACAAACAAATGTCTGTGAGGTAAACATGACTACACAATACTAATCAGACAAAATGTTGATGCCGGCAACAGCAGCTCTCTGCTCTGTAAATGTTACTGAGTTTTAAAACTGTTTCTTTCGGATTTCCATATTGCCCAGGCTGCGACCTGAAGGGATATATGACTTGGGTGTTTGCTGAACAGCATTAGGTCTTACGTTTTAAGATGGCAAGCTAATTACCTGCAAGCTATGACCTGGAGGGTTACTGTCAGTTGAAAATAAAGTAGTTAATTTTTAATTGCATGTGTAACTCAACACAAGGTGAAACTTTCTAAGATCAAGGTTCTTTGGGAAAAAATTTCCCTCTGAGCAAGCACTCACAAGCACTGACATCACCAGTTTCATCTTTTTCTTCTCCCACTCCTTCTCTTAAGTTTAAATTGTTCATGTATTTTGTTCTACTCGGGTGACATCAGGGCAATATGAGGGTGTAGTTTTGAGCACTTCTGCCTGACAGCAAGAGGGACACCGGTTCGATTCGCGGGGGGGGGCTTTCTGCATAGGTTTTGTCCGGGTTTTTCGATTGCCTCCTTCAAAATACATTCAGAAGGTTCATTGGAGACCCTAAAATTGCCATGATGTGTGGACGAGAGCGAACGGTTGTATGTCTCTATATGCAGCCCTGTGATCGACCGGCAACCGGTCCAGGGTGAACCCTCCTTCATGCCGAGTCACAGATGGCATAGGCTCCACCCCAACCCGCAACCCTGAGTGCAAGATAAGTGGTACAGATAATGGATGAATGAATAGTGACATTGACTATGAAGGTTCTCTCTCTCTCATCTCTCAAAACTTGTCGTGATAACATATTATGACACTTCACTTCAAAATAATGATTTTTACATGAACCCTGCCTTTTGCTGGCTTACAATTGCGAAAAGCTAGTCAGGAAGCCAGTAAAATGCTGATGCTGTTCTTTGGTTTTCCTCTGGTGTTTCAATTCAGTTTTTCCTAACTTTGCCTGGGTAGTGATCTTGTTTTTAAGGCCTCTACATACTCTTTGTTCTCGCTCCCAGGGCTGCGAGAACACGAACAAAGTTCTTTCTGGCCGTGGCACACCATACCTCGTGAGAAAACTCAACTACAGAACTCCAGGGAAGCCCTCAAAGCACACAAAGCACACTGCAGCGCGCGTCACAGGCGCTAGACATCGCGGGAATCTGACAAAAACCCTAATGCAGCTCCGGCACGGTGACAATGGCTGCCCGTGAAACAGTCATGTTTGTGGTCGTTTCGTGTGAGGATGGAGTCGCTGGGGTCAGCTCTATTCTTTATCTGAAGAGGCCTTTTGGCTTTTTCATGTTTGTCACAAATGTATCGCCATCTTTTCTGAAAGACGCTCTCCTCTGTGCACAGCACTCAAGCTGCCTCTTTCAAATAGATAATTGGCATATACATGTCTTTAATTGCCTTAATAGACTAACTACCACTGTGCGACCTTCCACCAACACAGAAAAGCAGGAATGGCAGCACTTTGACCGCATTAACCAAGCCCTCTTCAAATTTCTGACCAATCACGCAATGGTTCTCAGACATCTTGCAAGAAAGAAGGACCAAGTTCTCTGGTGATGTTTGTTTCTTGGATTTAAGTCCACTTACCTCTGCACTACGATCATGGCAGAGACTATGCAGTGTGTTACCGCCCCCAAAAAAGCCCCGCACATCTTCTTTTCTGTTTGTGGCAACCTGCCCACCTGCTAGTCAAAATCTCGGAACTTTCCAGAAAGCTGCCGGTATTGTAACGATGTGCTCCTTTTCAGGATCGACCGATTATTGGAATCCAGTGATCATGGTAACGAAGAGGTGAATATGGATGCCGTGTTCATATTTGCTGCGTGGTTCAGATCTCGAAGGAAGACACTTGACAATTGAATCACAATCAGACTTCTTCAATTTAGTTCGTTTTCAGGCACAGTCACAATCATGCATGCAAGGGTGGTTCTCAGCCAGCCGACTGACAGGACGCACCCCCAGAAGTCTAACAGAGAAGCACCTCGAACCTATCTCACCCTCAGCTTCTGTACATTTCTTTTAGTGTTCTCTGCGACCTTGATTGGTTCATGATCTTGTGACGAGGCGTTGCCGCTTTTTCGTCCAATCCAGAAACGCCAGCTTCCTTCGAGGGCGTGTACTTGTTGTGATACGTCAGGAGGATGCTTATCTGGGTGTGATTATGTCTGTTCCCGTGTTTTCTAAGGTTCTGTTCTGTTCTTCTGCTAAACTGTCTGCACGTGTGTGCGCAGCTGTTTTCCCAACATATTTGTTTGCGTAAGCGGCCGCTTATTTTAACTCTTTCCTAACATATTGGAAATTGGAGAGCATCTTAAGAACCCGGCAACGCTGATTCACATCATAGCACGAGGGAGTGTTTCCTCCTACTGCTGAGTGACTACATTGCACTTATGTTTTGTCTGTTGTATAAAGGTGTAGAAATGAGAGAAGGTTGGAGAAGATGCAGCATTGCTATCAAGCTAAACCTCACACTGTGTTTTATCCCAGTATACCCCTGTGTCCTGGCAGAGTTTCTGCACGAGAAAAAAAACACACACACCATATGGACACAAGCCTTTACAGTTTATTTCACTGCACTGTTTTTCTTGTATTTTTTTTGGTCGGAGACGTACTGAAAAATACAGCAGCCACATCCAGATGTCGTTAAATGCTTCCAAGGGCATCATATTTACTGACGAAGTCGCATCTTAAAACCAGCTGAATTAAATAAAAACTAGTGCAAATCAGAAACAAGCATTACCACAGGATTTTATTTAAGCAATGGGTAACACACACACACACACACACACACACACACACACACACACACACACGCACACACACTTAATTCTGAATGTTTCTTTGACCCTCAAGCGATCAGAATGACTCGATTTTGATAGAAAACCTGTCTGACATTAATCCGCCTTTTGTTTTTCCCGTTCCATCATTACCCAGATGCGAAGCAACAGCCCTCACAGTACAAGGTTAGGGATAAATATAGTTGATTGATTGTGGCGGGTGGGTATCAGCAATACTTGAATGGTTGTATGTTGGCCTGTGAGTGATTGACAGTTATCCTACAAGTTTATGTGTATTATATATGTGTCCTCTGTCTGTGTTGTTCCTGCAGAGGTTTTAATACCTGCAGGCAAACGTGCTGGTAGCCATGACAAGTGATGCATCCTGGAGCAATAATATTCAGGCAGTGGTATTTTACAGCCTCGCCTCTCCGGTGGTATTGATGCCCCTGGAACATTGCTCTGCTCATTTTCATACATAGTGCCTCCTCTGTCTTCTTTGGATGCACCTTTTACAAGGATCCATCACAGAAGGATAGTGTTTTCTTTAAGACGCATCTAACCGTAGTCAACACTGCTGAAATGCCCCTTTGAAGCGATTTTTGCACAACGGCAGAGTGTGTTCAGTACACTTTTAAACACACACACCTCCAGAGAAACTCGGGGAACAGTCAACCTACAAGACCGGCAGCCTTGGGAATCGTCTGTAACCATCAGCATTCAGGGTTTTTCCTTTTTATCTTCCTTTCACTCAAAATAGAATGTCATAAAAAAGGTAAACCTAAAATGGATTTTTGTTAGAAATTTACATATCCTCCCAGTTTAAGTGACATTTCCCTGAGTCTTGGTATATATTTTTTTAAATATGACGTGTGAATTAACGTGGCTTTTAAAGTGAAAGCTGTGGCCCTCGGCCTCTGAGGACCTCAGGTGGAAATGTATGTGTTAAAATGCGCAAATGGATGCAATTAGCATTTACTCACAAAAAATAATGAACTGAGAGACAAATTGTCATGAAAATTAAAAATCACACTTACGACAACTACTTCCCTCAGATGAATGAAAAATAGCTGTAGAGTGGAACTCCCACATTTCTAGTCAGAAAGTACCTCCATTAATGTTGGTGGCCCTGAGGGTCAAAATGCAGTGGTAAATAATAAAAGACCGTAGAAAATCAAAATGAATTTGTCACGGTGTCTTATTATTTCCTGTTTATTTTAAAGTTGTTTTTTTTGTTACTTCTTGGAGGAATTTTCAAATTTACCTGAGTGTAATTATCTGTCTTTGTGGTTTTAAAGCAGTTTTTTATTCATTCCTATGATTTGATGTAGTGATTATTGATGGTTGACGCATTACTGCTTTTGTTCCATTGTAAATTTTGTTTTGTCGTGTTTTACTATTTGTCAATGTGACTTTTGATTTGTTGTTTTTCTGTCACGCCCGTCATTGCAATTTGTGACTTTTCGGTGTGTGTTATTATTTGCTGTACAAACTTTGTGATTTATTGTTGTGTTCTCTAACATGCCATGGTGATTTTTAATTTGTTGTCGTGATTTATTATTTAGCACCATGATTTTTGATTTATCATTTCATTTAGTTTTGTTGCTGCTGTGATTGGGGATTTATTATCGTGTGCTGTGGGCCTGCGACCTTTTGGGCCAATGTACTAAGTGAAAATATAGATGTTTTGGAGATGCTTGTCCTCCAAAAGAAAAATGTGCCCTTAAGGCTCATGCTGCGAAGATCGAGAGCTGAGAGGTTACTGAACTTATGTCTTAGTGTAATCCAGTGCAAAGCCTTTAAAGTAAAGCATTGTACGAGATACCATAAGGATACTTGTGTGAAGGATTATAAGGTGTCATCAGATAACCAACCCACACAAACCATAAGCTGAACCACAGGAGAAGACGGCGTCCCAGGTGTCAACTCTCAACACCTTGGGACAAATCTGCAGAGGCAGATAACCGCATCGCCTGCGGGGGGAAGAAGGACCTCAAATATGAATCTGACCACTCGAGGTGACAGTGGAAAGATCTTTATCCTTGTTGGTTGACATTCATATGCTGGCTCAGAGCCTGGCGCTTCGGTTAGCATGTGGAGTACATCACCGGACTGACCTGCCATGACACGGCAGTAATAGTGTTGCAGCAGGAGAAAACAAGAGGTGGGCGGAAGTCCTTGTCCAGTTAAACACCACCTTGCCGTCCGCTCCGCACCGCGGGGACTTAACTGAAATGAGACCAAAACAAAATGCATGGGGGACAAAAAAACAACAAACTCAAGATCAGACTGCTAGAAATTTAAAATGAAGGGGCCGAGCGAGGGCTTCTGAAATCCAGGCTAAAGAACAGAGCACCGTGGCTGAGTTTCCAGCTTACATAAAGATAAATTATAACATCTAATGCTACAGCTGCGCAGAGGAAAGGATGTCTGCACATACAGCAACATTTTTCATTGAGATTTGTTCACGATATCTCATATCTCACACGGAATACGAAACACCAATGTTGATCGGGCACGTGGAAGCAAAATATTGTTATTTTGGTTGAAACAGGGGATCGGTTAACACTCGATCACAGGGTTCCATTGAGAGATGCACAACCATTTCCAGGACAAAGAAGTATTTTATTTACTGTGCGATGACCAAGCTTTGAGAGCCACAATGAGAAGGCAGAATTCAATTGTAAATCACGCTTGCTATCTACTTTTTAAAGCAACCATTTCACTCACACAGCCAACATTATGTTTCACGTCTCGGTATTAATAGACTATTGATATTATACACCTCCCCGCTTTCATAAAGCCGTAAAGCAGGAGAAAAAAAAAGGGAATTACAAGCAGTGTAGCTCAGATAAAAATGGAACTTCTAAAAACATTTCTCCCTCTGCTGGTTTTGACTTCTGACTCCCAGCATCCTACGCATGCCAAAATATACCGTCCCTGAAATTCCATCACTGGAAATTGAAAGTCAAGCGTTATCTGCAGTCACGTCCATTGAAATACCTCTCAAACAATCGAGGGACCTTGACAAATCCAGGTTCGAGGGAAAATTAAAAAAAACAAAAAAACCAAAAACATTTCTTCCCCAGGCAAAATAGAAAACGTCTGTACATCGAAATGTGTGGAGACAGAGCTGTGAGGTGGGGCAGCATAGGTAGCGTTCGGCAAAGACGAGGAAACAGATTCAAACCCACAAAATAATAGGAGCACAAGGCTTGCTCCTGTTGAGGCCTCTTGATCCTTCAAATTGACCTTCAATCAGTTTAGACTACAGGGAGCTATTTGGGTTGGCAGCCATTGAGGCTGAAAAGTGATTTGGAGTTTTTCGACAATCATCCCTGCAGAGTTGAGACTGAAGGCAGAGCAGCACGACCGACTCGTCCGGCTGTTCCGTCACGAGTGAACTCTCCCAAACATTAGGATGCTTTGCGTGTCCAGGAGAAGGACAATGCCAGAAACGAAGATGATTTACAACACATGAGGAAATTGGTGTGACTAATCTGCCAGGGCAGGAGATGCAGTGTACTCACAAGTAGATAATATTGCCGGTGCAAAAACAAAACATTTCCATATTTTCATTTAAAACACAACATTCATCTCCCAATTTTTTTTTTTTCCTTTCCTTTTTCCGGGTATACTTTATTAATCCTCGAGGGGAAATTTATCCCCGGCTCTTAAACTGATCCTTAAATGAACTTGCAAACAAAGAGGGCAGTGTGCATCCACTGTGAGGTGTCTGGGGAATAGTTGGAGCTTATGTGCCCTGCTCAAGGGCACTTCAGCTCTTAATCTTATTGGAGGGGAAACTGCTATCCCCTTTTCCCAACCACAATATTGCCTTAATGACCAGTCTGAACCAGTGACCTTTCATTTGGATTTTCTGTCAACTGCCAGCCTCAATTCCTTCCTCTAAACGAATAGATTCATTGGTCTGGGCTTCACATGTTCATTCATACATTCATTCATTATCTGTTCATCCTGCACGCAGGGTCATGGGGTAGGGGCGATGCAATCTGACATTGGGAGAAGTGGTGGAGTTTAACCTCCCGTGTGTGTGTGCGTGCGTGTGTGTGCATGCGTGTGTGTGTGCGTATGTGTGTGATGCAGTGTGTCTACATACATGTGTTTTCAATTATGGGCTGTGTTTGATGTAACCTTATTTTTTACACCGAAGTATTTCAAGATGTATCTCCTGCCCAGCGCAATGAAATATGTAATAAATTGATAAAGAATAAATAAATGAAATTAAGGCTCTGATTCTTGGGTCGATGGTTCATGATCTACATTTTTGGGCCCGTTTTCATTTCGAGTCATTTCAAGCCTGAAAAAATGTCTTTATGCATGACAACACCATAATGATTCCCTAAATCCTACAAAGAAAAACAATAATAATTAAGTTGGGCAATTTTCTAGCACTGAGCCATACAGAATCTTGTGTTTTGACATCATTTGCCCTCTCCCAGTGGTTATGTTTTGGCAACAATTTAAATGTAGAATAAAGCGATTTAATGAAATTATACAACTTTAGACTTGGGCTGTCAAGCAGAGGAAAGGTGAATCATTTATGGTGCGTTGGAAAGTGCAAAATCCAATAGCTTGATATCTTTTCAATGGATCTGCTCATGATAAATAGGGACGTTTTTTTGCAAACCTGCTGATGGGTTTTGGTGTTCAGAGGATTCATTTGGAGGAAAATAAAACCAACGTATGAATAGTTGAGTAGTTTTCATCAACATGTCCACAAGGAACTGAGGAATTTCTTTGTTGCCCTGAAATTAATTTAAATAGACTTGAGTGAATCTTTTAAAATAAACAATTATGGGAATAACTGGTGGAAAACGTATTTTTGTCTCAACCAAGAAGCCAGTTTCTCAGGCCCCCGCTTTTTGCGCGTTGTCAAGACTGTAATTTCATTTTTATTGTAAAGCTGACAGTGCATTTAAATTGCGACTCTTCAGCCAGTAAAACGCCTCATTATGCTGCTTTTATATTCATAAATTTGGCTGATGAGAAAGTACTTAATATAAGAAAAGACTATTTCCCCGAACAACAGAAAATAAACCATTTACTGCTTTGCTATGGAAACAGCAGTTTGACTTTGTGCTGCCAAATGAATCATCCTCTGCCAGCCTTTGTCTTTTTATTTCAAATGTTAGTCACTGATGACATTCATAGGTAACTCAGGAATCTCAGCTCTGTCTAATTCCACATTTTACAATGGAAGACCTTGTTTTTTCCTTTTGACAGGAGCGTCAAAAGGGGATGTTAAGGAGAGAAATTTATTTGAAAACACGTGAAGTGGATACGGACTGTGACCTGTAACCAACAGGAGCTATGATGGTGGAGGAGATGAGCCGGATTCATTTGATAGCTGGGAAACTTGATTGACAAAAGGAGAAGCAGTTTAAATGTACCTATCACAATGATGAGAAATAAACGGGTGATGTCTTAAATGCAAATCAAATATGCACACATACACTTAATACAAGCAGAGCAAGATTCATGACACCGGAATATGCTGCAGGTTTGTGGAAAAACCTAAGAGAATGCAGCCGCTACATCGATTGACTCAAAAATGAAAATTCAGTCATTATCATTTCATCTTTTTTTCTTTCAGTCTGGAGAACATAGGAAACCCATGTTGCAACTTCGTCCAGAACAAACAAAGTGAGGGCTGACCCAGATTCACATATAATAATAACACAGGGAAAAAAAAAAATGCAGTACCTCCATGCTGTTTGTCTCGTATAATTCAAATCTCAAGAAACCGAGGCACATGACAGATTGTTTCAGTCCTCTCAGTCTGCAGATATTTAGTGACATTAAACAAATGCATGAAAGGAACATATTGAGCAGTTGATCAAAGGGGTGGAGTGTATTTGTAAATTGGAAAATGGAATGAATAATGGAATAATCATCTGCCTCCGTCTAACTATTCTCTGCATCCTCTCCTTTTTCACAACAACTGACTTCATGTCCTCGTTCGCTCCAACCATTAATCTCTTCCGTGGTCTTCCTCCAGGCCTCTTGCCTGGGAGTTCCAACATTTAGCATCCTTCTACCCAAACTGCATATTTACTATCCCTTTTCTGTATATTTCCAAACCATCTCAGTCCGGTGATATCTCCAAAGCATCCAACATGTGCTGTCCCTCTGATGGACTCATTCCTGATCCTATCCATCCATCACCTGCAGAGATGACCTCAACATCTTCATCTCTGCTACTCAAGCTCTGCCTCCTCCTCCTCAGTGCCACTGTCCCGAAAACACTGCTGGTCTCACCACTGCCTCGTGCATCTTCCCTTTCATTCTTGCTGATGCTCTTTTATCACACCCTGACACTGTCCCCCACCTGTTCCAACCTGCTCCCTGCTCTAACTACAGCACACGATGTCGTCTACAAGCATCATACTCCATGGTGATTCCTATCTAACCTCGTGTGCCAGCCTTTCCATCACCGTAGCATCGAGAAGGTGCTCAAAGTTGATCCCTGATTTAGTCCAACCTCCACCAAGAACTCCTCTGTCACAGCCGTAGCACACTTCACCGCTGTCTAACAACTCTCGTACACAGCTCGTCAACTTTATTCCTCTGTGGTTACCACAACTCTTCAATTGTTGAAGAGTCTTGCTCTTAAAAATTCACGCCAGCACACTTCTCCATCCCTCAGGCATCCTTTCAGTCTCTAATATCAAACTGAGTGATCTAGTTAAACTGTACCGCCACCTCTCCTCAACACTTTCATACCCCCACGGGTGCATCATCAGGACCAACTGCCTTTCCACTATTTATTGTTTTACATCCCCTCCTCACTACACCTTTACCAATCTCTGCTACTCTGTGGTCCACAATGGTCACCTCTCCTACTTATCGTTATCAGTCATTTACCTCTTCATTACATTTCAAAGTACTCTTTCCATCTTCCCGTCACTCTTCTGGCTCCTTTCAATACATTCCCGCTCCATCGTCAATCATCCGAACCACCTGCATGCCCTTCCTATGTCTATTTTTCTGTCTTGCCAGCCTGTGGACGTCAGTCTCTCCCTCCTTACTGTCGAACAACCCTTGCTTGACACTTTCCACGTCTACCTTGACCTTGTGCAACATTTTCCCTGTCCTTCTCCAGTTCCCTCAGTGGCCCTTTTTTTTAGCCAGCCTCTTTCTCTGTATCCACTCCTGGACTTCCTTCCTCGTGTCCTTGTCTTCATTCCCTCCAGGTGACATTCCGAGGACTCTCCTACCGGTCTCCTTGATACATTTGCTTTGTCCAGTCATCTGGAAGTTCCTCCTGACCACCCTGAGTTGGTCTGAACTCCTTCCAGAAGATATCACAGCACTTTGTTTTTAGGCTTAAACTACTCTGTCCTCGTCTCTGTCCACGTCCTCTTTATCTACCTTGCCACCGGAGGCATCCTATAAACCACCATCCTACGCTCTTTTGGCTACACTCTCACATACGACTACTTTGCAGTCACTGATCTCCTTCAGATTACATCGCTTATATGAGACATAATCTACCACTCACCATAACCTCTGATAACAATGAGCATAACATTTCCCATTTTTAGATTCATACTTATCATTCTATCTGACACTCTTTTCACCTCTAGAACATTCCTAGCAAACTCTTCCTTCAAGATAACTCCTACTCCATTTCACTTCCTATCAGTACCTTGATAGGACTTAAATCCTGTCTCTAAGCTCCGTGGCTCGCTACCTTTCCATCTGATTTTTTTTACGTTTTACATTTTTCTTTAATTTTAGCGTGTTATTGTCTGTTCTTAGCATGTTATGCTGCTGTTGACAAATAATTTCCCAATCCTGGCATCAATAATGTGCATCTCATCTCCTGGACACACAGTATAGACCTTCCTCCTCTGCATCACGTCAACCAACCCGAGCTTTTCCTGCCACAATGCCAATATTCAAAGTCCCTAGTCTATTGCCTTTGCTCTTCTCTCTCTGTTTCTAAACACGCCTTCCTCCTCTCTTTCTATGGCCCACAGTAGCCAAATCTCCACCGTTGCCCTGTAGCTTATCAGCCCAGATGGCAGCTGTTAGTTAACCCGGGCCTCAACCTATCCACTAGGTTAAGATATCATGGGTTTGACTCACATATTTAGTTTGGCACAGGTTTTACGTCAGATGCCCTTCCTGTCACAACCCTTTGCATTTATCCTGCCTTGGGATCCACTCGAGGACAACATTGGCTTGCTTCCTTGGGGCTGCATTGAATAAGTGATGTATATAATTTTTGTTTTATTTTATCCAGCATCTTTTTAAATATGGAGTGGTCATCACATGGTCATCAACCAACATGCCAAAAATGTTTTCACCAATTTTTCATTTTCCTCTATTTATCTGACATTGTATTTCATTGATATTCTAACATGTTTAGAATAAACAAGTCACTTCATAGGAAGATTTGTCATCTGGGAACCATCGATGTCTGTGTAATATTTCGTGCCTGTCCATCTTGTAGAAGTTGAGTTATGTCACTTAAGCGAGGAACTGGACAGGCTTGATCCTGGGGAACCTCTTATGTGCTGTCAGGCGACTCGCATGATGGATGTCCGAGTCAAAGTGAACATTGCTTCGTATGTTGCCACACATCAGAAACAGCAGATCAAAAAAATTGAGTAACATGTATAATCAATATGTTGCCCCACTGAGGTCGATCAAATGTGCACATTTAGAAATGACTGAATGTCACTCACTCGGATTCAGGGCTGGTGGGGGGGGGGGGGGGGTGGGGGGCTGGGGGGGGTGACTGTACAGGCGTTATTCCGACATAATATTTAATAATAATAACTTTACGGTTGAAATTCATGGAGCCTGAAGATTTAGAGGAAGGAGACTGAGAAAGTTTCCTCAGTAGGACATCTGTCTTCATTATGTGGCTGTAATTCCTATAATTGATGTAAATATTAAAGCGTATGAGTGAGTTTGTGAATTATACATCCTCTGTGAACTGGCTTATGAGCTTTTATCAGAAACTGAAATGAGAAGCATTTCTCCAAGAGAGGCAGTCGAGTAATGATCTCACAGATGTTGGACGGCGAGACCACAATGGCATCATAGCTGTTTTGAATAGCGCATTCACTTCCTGTTTTTCTGGTTTTCAATGTATTTAATTGTGAATATTTCATCCTTGGTCAAGGAGGCTGTTTACAGTGTTTGTTTTTATCTTTCCGCATAATGATACAATAGCTTTCAGCCCAGGAAGAGAGGCGTACCGACTGACACCCACGGTCTTCTTTGTCGAAAGTAAGGATGAACTAACTCTAACAATAAACTTTTGTTTATCTTGAGTGCAAACAAAAGACACAAAAGCAGGAAATGAAGACAATCAAAAAGTAATGCAAATGTAGGAAGAAAGAAAGTAAAGACAAAATACAGACTCAATCGATTTCAGTATTGTTGACCTGTGTTTTTATTTTTTATTTTTTATTTTTATTCAGGATTACAATGATCCATTGGTGAGTTTAGGTTGTGACATAGATCATTCTAAGCCGTTGGTGAATTGAAACAGAACATGTACACGCCACTTTTAGATTGAAGTGTTTAAACCTTGAGTACGAGACAGTCATTTTATTCATTCAGATTGAGCTTTATCTTGTGATAAAGTTCTAGATTTCAATTTTATTTCACCTTGAGGGGGAAAATGGTAAAATTGCATCCATATGAATGTCCTCAAAGTGTGATATAAATTAGCAGTGTCTTTAGAGACATTGATTTTCTTAAATACACTTTAAAAAAGAAGAGGGAAAACAGTACTGTGCATTTGGAATTTTATTAGATGCATTTCCTCTTTGAGACTATAACCCATTATCGTTTTTGGCAAAATAAATTACCTCATCAAGGCGGCGCATTGGCGGAGTGGTTAGCGCTTCCGCCTCGCAGCAAGAAGGCCCCTGGTTGGATTCTGACCGTGTATCTCCTATATGATATGTGAATCAGAGAGTGAACGGTTGTTTATCTCTATATCTGGCCCTGTGAGCGAATGGCGACTGGTGCAGGGTGAGACACATCCCTTACCCAGTGAAAGCTGGGATCGGCTCCAGCACCCTGAGTGCATGCTAAGTATAGATAATACATGAATGAATGAATGAAATTACCTCATGAATACATATACAATAGCTGTAATTATAGTATCCAGTATATCCATAGAATTCATCTAGGAGGCTGATGTAACAAGTTCCTCAGTTTCAGCCTTCGTGTAGACACTGGATGTTCATGCAGAGCATTTTAGGATGGTACTGTTTGAACGAAAAAGCAGAAATCGCTTTTTATTTTACACCGGCAAAGTTGATGGACTCAACTGCCCGAAAGAATCCGCACTCTCAACTTTTACATTCCGCTGGCGCTTTTTGCACGTTGATCTCAGAAAAACAACCGTGTTCCTAGTTTTCATCCTCCTAACTACATGTTCCCGTGCTTTTGAACTGAAGTTATTCATAGCACGACACAGAGCTTCAGATGTCTAAGAGAAATTACTCATTTACTTATTTACAGCTTGCTCAGCATGCTAACATCTCATTGCATCATCACAGTCCGATAATTATTAAACATCAAATATAGCGATGAATACAAATCAGGAACAAGAGAATAAGTGTCAAACCTAATTGTTAATATTTATTGCTGGTAACGTTTGTGAATCCCCCCAAAATTGCAAAGTGTGTCAAAGTTGCCCTCAGGCGCAGTGGAGGAAAATGATTTTAACGAGGACCTCGGACAGCTGGTACAGAGTTTTTCTTCCTTCTAAATTATTTATTTTACACTGTTTTGATTTGCCTCTAGATATCATTGGACATCCAGAGTGAAGTACCTCCTCTACAAAAAAACACCAAACATAAATATGAGTATTTAAAGATTATGAGTGGGGATATGTCTTGTTTTGTATCTCCTAGCAACAAAGGGTTGGGCCTCACTTGAAGCTGCCCTGAGCAAAAAAGCAAGGCAGCAACCAACTCCACTTTCTGTTTACTGTTTTGGTTCAGCAACAGTAAGACACCTCCTGGCACTCCAGCTGGCTGCTGAGCTATTGTGTTACCTCGTCCCGATCTTCGGACCCCTCGTGTGGTCGCTGAGCCGTTTTCAAATCATGTCCTCTTGATACTGGAGAGGTAAAAGAAAATAGAGGGGCCGGCTGATGCTGAGGCAGGCAGACAGTGACAGGAATAGGCAGATGGACACGCAGACACACACACTCATTTCTGCGACTGTGAGTGAAAGCGTGACTATGACAGTTCTGCTGGGGGGTTATCAGTGGCCAACAGAGCATGCCTGGACACACAACACACACCCATACACACACTCACACACACACACACACACACACACACACACACACACACACACACACACACACACACACACACACACTCACAGAGTCCTGAGGGCCAGTCATTCTCCAGTAACGTTCATAGTCTGACGGGAGCAGACTGCCTTTTCCTTGCCTGCCATCATTTTTCCTCCTCTTGTACCTCTTTGCCCCTTCTTCTCCTTCCCCTTCACCTTATCTCATACCTTCCCCTCTACCTCCTCTACCTCTCCTTCCCCCAATCCATATTATCCTCTTACGCAAAACAGCACAATCAGTCTTTCCCTGTCACTGGCAACTCCATCACTGAGGTCACAGAGACAGACATGCAAGCCTCATGAGAGCATGCATGAGTGTGTGCTGTTGGTGCCTGCATGCACTGATGCTGGCGAGGGGTGTCATCATTGGCGATATCACAGCGCCTGAGCAGGAATGTCTGTCTGGCTCCCTCCTTTCGACTCTCTCTCTCTCTCCCGCAATAACAGTTTCACACTCCCTTCCCCTCTCCGCTGGGACGCAAACATTAAAGAGCTTTCTCATAATGAGGAAAACTACAGAGAGGAGACCCAAACTACACACACAGACACACACACACACATGGTCATGCTTGAAAAACACACGTGCATGGAGCCCCCTCACGCTCCACGTACACTCGTGCACACACACATACGCACACACACGTAGGAACGCGTACACATGTCCCATAGTTACGTAAAGGTTATGTAAAAGGCATGAATATTAAAAGGAATGATAGTGCTTGGCTGTCATTAAAAGTGTACATTGAACCGTGTTCACGAGTGTGTGTGTGTGTGTGTATGTGTATGTGTGTGTATGTGTGTGTATGTGTGTGTATGTGTGTGTGTGTGTGTGTGTGTGTTTTGACTACACGTGCATACATCCATGTCCTGACCATCGATAAAATGACGAATATTTAATGAAGGCCGTGGATGGAGGATCGGCCCTCCATTAAATTAGACTTGTTAATGCAGCTCCTGTCCGACAGGAACGTGATTGACGAGTTCATACCACAATCACTGTTGCACTTAAACTCATCTTGTTATAATATAACAACAGTAAATTTAACTGAAGGGCACTTTAAACCATTAAGGTCAGAGGAAAGGTAATTGCTGCTATTTAACCCCCCATGCTGTAATGAAACTTTTGTTATTCAATTTCTGCTTTTTTTTTCTCTCTCCTTGTTTTTTGCAACCCGGGGCTGATTCACAGACATCTCCCCTGTAAAGTTTTGCGAGAGGAACTTGAGTGGACAGGTTTAGAGGAGTATATAATATGATTTCTGCCTCGCCAACGTTCTTCCTCATTTAACCGAACCCTTGTCAGACCCTGGTATAGTCAGTGGCGAGAGAAACATCTGCTTCTCATCCTGACTTCTGACTGCATAAAAACAATCATTTTGCATTTTAAGAAATCTCTAATATGCTGAAAAAAATTGATGTAAGATGAGAGCATGTGCAAAGTCCCTTAAAATAGCTGTCGCTGTCAACTGATGCACAAATCCACTAAGGCGCAGGTTGTATCTTGGTTTTTATGAGATTTAAAAGGTCTTAGAAAAATAAATTGTTGCATAAAATCAGCATAACAGATGCCTCTGGAGGTTATATCTCAAAAGTCTAATCTTTGACTGCGTTTAACAACCAAGGATTATCTTAATGCTCCTGGAAGGTTCTTTGTGGACATTGTCCTCTGAAACCTCTCTGAGTCCCTTGAAGGGGAAATCATTTGAAAAAGTCAACCAAGGTCATGTCTAGGTACTGAGGAGGAGGAAGAGGAACACATACTGTCACAGGATGAATAAAGCTCCTTTAAAAAAAAAAGGCTAAATTTTAACCATCAGTCTTAAACCAGCATAGGATGATATAACTCTTCTGTTATTATTATCATTATTATTCAGCATCTATTCTGTGTTGTAATTGATTTTGAATTGGATTTGTTCATGTGCTCTGTGCATGTGTTGCACATATGGATACCCTGGGCAAGGGAAACCTCTGAGGTGGCAAGACTGGACTTAATTATTTAAGAGAACTGAAGAAGACACTAAACTTGAAGATCTGTTTTGTAAATTCACAAAATGACTAACTCGGGGGATACAAGAGAAAGAGAAGGTGCTGAGACAGACCACTGTCTCTTCCATCTCATCCATATCCAGCATTGACGCTGTGGCAAAGTAACTAACTACACCAGCAGGTGATGTTAAAGGAAAGGCAGCTCTATCAGGAGCTAAAAGCCGTGTTGTGGGTGTCCTGGGAAAACTAATTATGAAGCTTATAAACACGGTGAGCATAAATGACCAAATTTTTCTTCATTTTTGATTCCATCTGTTTTCATCTCATAAGCTGAGTGAAAGCCAAAATGGAACAGCCCTCCAGATTTAACCAGTTAGATAAATCTATGAGGTGGAAAAGGAGCTACCGGTTATCCTCAATGTAAAAGAGTTTGATACACTTTTCTGATGCGATCTGGGACTGAACTAGCACCTGTTTATCTACAATGTTGCCCCTGGAATCCAACCAGGGCTCCTCGTGGGCCAACAATGTAATCACTTATTGATATTTGCCGTGAAGTGGATTGTGAAGTTAGGCGATCAGAAATCTGATGTCAATGTGCTTGGATCTAGAATGGTGATGACTACTGATGTATCGTATTTTGTAGCAACATAAAACCCTTCTCACCATCGTAACATGGGCATCACACAGTGTGACTATTGAGTGTTATTTAATGTACAGCCTGTGCTTTCTAAGATAAACGTAAAAATAAGCTTCGAATTCTATCATTGTCTCATTCAGTAACATACATAAACAACAGATACGCCACAATTCCAAAACCCTTGACCGTAAAAGGCAGTTCAAGTGTATCACAAGGACAATTAAAGTGACACACACATCTGCTCACACATTTATTTTTTATGGAAGCCAGCTGTGTTGTCACGGCATTGCTTATTATTGGGTTTCCCGACAGTCAATTTTAACGTTAGAACATCAAGTCACATATAGTCGCGGCTTGTTCCGGCGCTGTGACGTGTCATTTGACATTTCAGTCACAACAACATCCTGCATCATTTGCTGGTGCTTTGTCTGTTTGCAATTGCTCATTGCTACATGAATATAGTTTCTTCTTTTTAATTACACCCTGAATAGATTCAAATCAGGATAAAAAGTTTATTTTTTGACGAACTCTGCAACTAATAAGGCCTTTTAGAACAGGCTACTGATTCTTAACGGAGCCGTAGTTCGACACTGGGTTGTTTTGAAGCGATCCATGACACTGCCTATGGTGTAGTACTTCATGCTTAAATTAAATTAGCTTGAAGAGAAAGTCTGACGAGCAAACATGGTCACACTTTTTATTCTGGCAGAGGTCTTTCAATATTTCACGGGTTGGTTTGAATCCCGGTCCTGATGTTTTATGGTGACAGTCGCGGGTGTTGGGTGTGATGTGTTCAGACTGCTCATCCGTCTGTTCGGCCATCTGTTTCCAACTAGTGACAGCAAAATCTCAATACATCTCAGTGGATCCTGGACTCGGACTCGAGGAAGAGTTGAATATGATGTGGTGGTAATAGGTTGAGGTCACAGTTATCTCACGTCTGACTCATGGACCAGTTTGTCAGGCAAGTCTGGCGGAAACTGCTCTGCCTCTGACTTAAATGTCCGCTGAGAGTTCAAAGGTCACTTTGCCCCTGCAAAACTTTTTTTTTTTTCTCTTCGTATCTGTCTGCGGTTCAGATGGTAGAGCGGGGGCCCCTCCAATTGAAATGTCGGTGGCTCCATTCCCGGCCCCTCCTGCCTTGGTGTTGAAGCGCCCTTGGGCAAGGCAGTGAGCCCAAGTTGCTCCCAATGGCGGTGTTTGCTCCTTGCATGGCCGTTCTGCCGCCATCTGTGCGTGAATGGGTGAATGCTTTCCAGTGTAAAGCACTTTGTAACCATAATGTGTGAAAGCGCTATGTAAGTTGACACCATTTAAAAATGTCTTCAAGGATTACAGGAGAATATTTATTGTAGGAAAGGCCAAAGGTCAAGCTCAGGCTGTGATTGTAGTCGTCCGGGAAATTGTTCAAATCTATTCATTTCCACACTTGACCACTCTGGATAGAAATGGCAACTGACCGGTCAAGACATACCTCCGCACTGCCGTATATGCAGTCTTAATTTGCAGCGTCTTGAGCTCTTGGGTTCCTCACAAGGAAGTGGCAAGTGACAGCTCACCATGATTGATGACTTGAGTATGCTGAAAAGGTTATCAGACCTTACAGTTGCTCCAGATAACAACCCCTTTCGGATCACGATCATTTGAATAAAAGTCATTTTGAAAAATATTTCGCAACAATGGAAATCAGTTTAGCCTTTTCCTTGACAATCTGCAGAAAGCGGTTGAGGGTTTGGACATGAAATGTTAACACCGTGTGTGTGAAGACACTGACACCGCCGCTCGGATTCTTGACTCCGGTGAAAACCGGGGTGAAAAAGTTTACACAGATGGAATATAAGACATAATTCCACTTGTGCTCTGAGATGTTTACATTGTGCGCAGGAGAGCGGCGTGTGCAGTCAGCATCACAGAGCAGGTCGTAGGGGTTGTCAGATTAAACAAGAGAGAGCAAGGAATTGCTAGGCTGTTTCTCCGGAGATGCAGCTGATGCCAAGTGCTGTGTCCTTCCCTTTTTCACTGCATTATCAGACCGATATGTGTTGAAGTGGAGTTTTTGTACTTACAAGTAGCAGCATGTGCTCTTTATCTAAGGGTTGTTTAAAAAGCCAACAAGCTCTGTACATGATAGAGATCCCTTTTGCAAGTATAACATGGCGAAAGAGAGTGCAGGATTCTAGGGCTATTCTCTCGCTTGCCTTTAATAAGTAGATTTCTGTGATGTGAATTTCTGCTCCGCACTGTTATGTAAGTTTTACAAAAAAAAAAAAATCATATTCTGCAAGTTTCAGCTCTCACTCTAAAGTTTCATTTTTATCATTTTCCAGTGCGCGCTGTAATGAGGATCTTAATATAAGCTGCGAGTTGCTCAGAATTTCAATAAAACATGAACTCATAATGTTCTGAAAGGTATGATAATATAATATTTACAGTTATTACAATGGGGCTCACCGTCTTTAGCGATGCAGAGCACAGTCAAGGGACAGACTTGAACATTTCTTTTGAGAGCGAAAATACCACCTTCTAAGATACAATGCAACGAGACAATCTGGCAATTTAGACGCCGGGTCTGTTAGGTGTTTATCCCACAGGTCCAACCAGACGGCTTTAACGTCTAACACTGTGCAGGAAAATGGAAAAAAAAATAAATAAAGGAGGGGTTAATGAGGTTCAGACACAGCTCCTTGTATTATTTCACCCTTCCGCCTAAACTTGAACCCGCATCCCCCACCTTCTGCTACGGCGCTCGAACCAGCCAAGTGTTCAAAACCAACCCGTGACACCTCAGAGGTCGGAGTCTGTTCAAGTAAAACCCAACATAAAAAGACACATCCTTGTCTGCTTCCCACCCGGGAACAAATGATATGACTGCTACAGATGGTTTTAACTTTAAAGTTAAGGTCCACTGGGCCTCTGCAAGACGTCGCCTCGCTCTTTGTCCTTTGCTTCCTTTTTTTTTTTGTTTCCAGCACACCACTTTGCCACCCGCAATTCGGGGCTCGGGCCTGGTCTTGTGTGAACACTCATCAGATGTGTTTGGCTGCGCTCGCATCAAAGCTTTTATGCAAATACAAACACATGTATGAAGACCCTTGCAGATGGAGAACAGTGTGAGCAGCAACTCTAGCTGCTCTGCTCATCCACATGCTGTGGAAGTCACAGAAAAAAAATTAACTTCAGTGGTACATATAGGTCTGGAGCAGATGAAAAGACACACCACAGAGTTTTGTACGATGTTATTAGTACATGTGGGATTATGATTCTGCACGGCATATCTTAGAGGACCTTCTATGTTGACTTCATTGGAAACATATCGGTTAATTTCTGTCTCTGTTCCTCTGCTCGTGTTCAATTTCTTTCATATTGTATGAAAAGCCGCGCACAAAAATGCGTCGTGCATTCCATGAAGTCCATTCATGTCATGTCTGTGAATTCTTGTTAAATTTGGCCATAACAAAAGATCTGCAAGTCAAGGCTCCCTGAGGTTTCATAACCTCTCGTCAACCCCTCAGGTCCTCAGGGGTTGAGGTTTGGTTTAAAAAACTACCGAGGTACAAGGTGTCAAAGCTGTAAAACCTCCGGGTGTATACGGTTAAATGAGAAGCGGTGTGGTTGAGGTTAGAAAACCGAGCCCTTGCGGAAGCAATCAAGCCGAATCTCCTCTGGAAGACATCCACCTGCTCCATGGGTCATGTGATTACAAGCTCCAGGTGCTGAATTTCATTGGTTTCCGATGAAATTTTGTGAATTGCCTGTTTTTTTTCTCTCCACAAATTCACTGAACTGCAGCTCTTAAGTCGCATAAATCAGGGAAGACACAGACGTGATCCTTTTTTCATGTGTTTCCATTCATTTTTGCAACTTTAGCCTGCTGTCAACTCTCTCAAGTTTAAGTTTAACCTAGTTGCACTTTATCGGGTGCAGCACAATCTCAGCGCGTCGCGGCAAAAGCCACTGAAAATGATCGTCTGAGCGCATAGCTGGCATTGCTATGTTGCGTCTTAAAGACCCAGAATAAAAACAAAAATGGCAGGAGAGTTTCTTATGTTAAAATTCCATCAAAATGAAGAGCAGTCCTCGAGGGCACGTCTCCTCAAAAGCTCCCAAAAGGTTTCACGCGGAGCCTGTTTCACTGTTCAAGACAGGATCTTCATCATATCGCATTCTCCTTGTTTGAAATCCGTCGCGCACATTGTAGGTATCCTTCATTTTGATATAATTCTCTCCTAGCGAGATGGAACTGGACGCTTATGACCTTAAACTTGATTAAAAAGGAATAATTAGAGAGCAAAAAAGAGAACCAATGTCAACACTAATTAAATAGTAACAATAAACTAATAATTTTATATTTAATTTCCACTTAATTTGAACTTCTCACATCGCATTTGTGCGTTAGACGTGCCGAGCCAGGAGAGACTAAAATCTTTGTGATTTCGCAAATAACGCTCTCCGAATAAGAATTTAAAGGGCACAAGGAATGAATAGCATCATTTTACACAGTGATATTCAAGCATTGAATCGTAGGCGCATTAAAAATAAATCACATTTTTGACTGAAGTGGGACTTTAGGGTGCTCAGAAGTCACATTCAAGTAGCAAAGGCATCTCGTCTGTACTTCTGCAATGTTTGACCCTTTATAAATTCATTTTCAAAAGTGTTTTCTTTCTTTACAATATTTCATGAGCCTTTTGCGCAGCTGTGTGTGTGTGGCAGAGTGCCAGAGGGGTGTGACACCATGGAAAAGAACCCGACAAAAACTGCTGGTCTCAGATCTGCCTCCGCTGAATTCAAACTCGAAGTGAAAAAGGTTAAGTGTTGCTGACGAAAGCCTCAGATGTTTTTCAAAAGGATGTTAGATGAGATGGTGCTTTTAGCAGTTCGCCGCTTACTTCACCTTGAGTTAATTACACTTTAACATTGGACGTGATTGCAGCTTTTAAACATCGCACAAATGAAACAAAGCATTTTATTTGCAAATACCTCTCTCCCGATGACAGACGGGATGGGCTCCAGCAGCCCCCCGAAATAGTGCAGGTTAAGCAACGAAGAGATTGAATGAGTGTGTTTTTGGTGGAATACGCAAGCCTTATTTATCTTAATCTTAAAAGTCCTGTTAAAAGTCTCGCAAAAAGTAATCGCCGAAGGACATTGAAATTCAGCGAGTTGGATGGCTGTGTCGATGAAAACAAAACAGGCCCCTCCACTTTTTTTTTTTGTCAAAGGCCACGCGTCACTAAGGGCCATTCGCCCTCTTTGAAAACAAGCTTGAGATTCAAAATTGATTGTTAATAGCTGAAAAAAAAAATGGGGCAGGAGCTGAAATTAAACCAGCCAGAGTGACTCTTGTCTTCGCGGCACACGGCGACACTTAATTGGCTTCGTTTTTAGATTCTGTTGTCTTGGTGACATTTTCTGTCTCAAGAATGCCTTTTTTTTTTTTTAAATATAGGAGTTCACCGCCGAGCAAAAATGTAAACATTTCTTTAATAATTGAACCGTTGAGCAAATAACAGTTCTCGATTTACTTATTTATTTATTTTTTATTCTTCTCTCGTGTCTGTACTCCACCAGCACCCTGCTGAATAATACAGCTGTGGAGAAGACTTCTTATCTGTTTTAAGATATTAAAGTTGTTTATTGTTTTTTTTTGTATCCATTTGAAAGCAGTTATGTTCTTTAAAGTTGCTGTGGCTTCAGCTCAGTTAATAATTAATAGGATAATATTCTTCTGCAAAGCAAGTGAAATTGCATGAAATAGTCACACCAGCAGGTCCTTTAGATTATGAAAACCCACACATTCACCTAAACCAGGAAAACTGCAGCACATACTTTCCCACGTGCTGTGCCCTCCCTCTGAAGAGGTAATTACCTATTTTTGCACTAAGAAAAAAAAAAAACACCCAAACGCTTAGAATACCAATGAAGATATATGCACATTCGAGCAACAGAAAATATAAGAGGTCAGCCTTTCAGAGTTTCAAAGAACCAAGCATCTTGGAAAATTCAAATGCGCCTGAAAGTGAAATGTCACATTATTTCTGCTTTGTTTTTCTGCTCCTTTTAAACAGGCAGGAGCAAAATTCCTTTGTGTAATAACCACTAAGTGTAACTGACATGAAGATGCTTTCAGGCAACCCAAGCAAGGACTTTGAAGGAACCAGATGTTTTGCTGCTAAGTGGATTATCACGGTCAGTTAAAGAAAAGAGGAGTCCAGCCCGTGCTGGAGGACCGAGCTCACCTTACGGGGTGAATGTAAACAGGTGCTCAGTGTCCAATTCGGCTTTTATGATACACCGTTTGATCATAAGTGGAAGAGAGTGTGAGAACGACTTCAAAAGTGTACTTTAAAAGGGAGTCAGATAAATACAGAGAGGCTGATGGAAAGAGGATGGAAGGAGAATGGGGTTCAGTGTTTCTTTGAGGCAAGAGTGAAAGGAAGAGCATGATGTTTTTTTTTTTTAATATCGTCTCTTCCCGAATGCAAAGCTACAGTCTTAGCAGGGAGCCCATTAGTGCTGTGCTGTGGAGACACCTGGGGTCAGGTGCTTGAATGCTCGACAGAGAGATCTATAGATACTAAAAAAAGAAAAACAAACAAACAGGGGGAAATATGTAGCGGCAACATGTGCACATCCAGGCGGACATCATGCATGTTGACAGGAGGTTAAAAACGTCCACACAATCAGCCTAATAACGGGTAAATGATGATACAGCCGCTCATGTGCGTCTGTGTGTGTGTGCGTCTGTGTGTGTGTGCGTCTGTGTGTTGTTTTCTCATTTTAGCTTGCAAACTAAGCTAACTGGGTGTGAGGCATGTTGCAAAATTGAACCGGTTGCAAAGAACGACTTTCACCAAACCTCCATAGGAAAGACAGAGAGGAGCTAAGGTCAGACGCCGTCTTCAGCATCTCCTGATGTAGCTTGCTAAGCTAATCGGGTAATCATTATTACCAAAGTGAAATCTTGATGAAACGTAAACTTGCAGCAGGTTCATTGGAGACTCTGAATCGCCCGGACAATTGAACGACTGAGTGAATGGTTGTATGTCTCTATATGCCGTGTGAATGAGAGAGTGGATAGGTGTGTGTTTCTATAAAATACATGGCCCTGTGATGGACTGCTGAGGGCGAATCCTGCCTCTTTGTCCAATGACAATAGAGATAAGCTCCAGGATATGCAGTCCAGATAATGAATGAATGAATGAATGAATGAATGAATGAATGAATGAATGAATGAATGAATGAATGAATTCCCCAACTTGGACTTGCTCATATACAATACATCATCCAGCCACATGCTACATCAGATAACCACCAAGTTTGGGCATCGCACTGAAGGAAAAGTTACTCGTTTTCATTTTATTTTTATCGAAATAATGTCCAATGTGTTTCACCAGACATACTGTAAGGAATTTACACTGTGCCCTGCCATGTGACAAATAATATCGTGGAATGATGTGTGAGGAAGAAATGATATTATTGATGGGTGGCTGTGTGAAAACGCTGTGAGAGCAGCTGGGGAGGCCTGACCTTGTATTTTTTGTACCTCTTCCTGAGTGCAAACTGAATTAATTACTTCAGCATTGCTACCCTTATCGCCATTTCATTTTCATGTTGCATTTTCGCTCCCTCTGTTTCTATTTCAGTGTACATAAAATTAATGAACAGAATTACCAATTCATAGGGAAAATAGCTTCATTAGGAGTGTGTAGACCCGACTTAATGTTGGGTGTGGGAGGTCAACTTTGGGATTGTGTATGCAATATCAAGTACGCGCAGGCTGAAATGTGGAAAATTCACCTATGTGAATGAATAGGTTAATAAATGTGCCTAATAGAACCTGTATGTATGATATGTCTTTTGCTTGTCCCTATTTGATAAGCAGCTAAACTATATAATGCAAGAATAAACTTGCATATTTATTTTCAAATTAGCATTCCATTTGTAAATCTAATCCCAATGATATCACTCACCTAATCATTTAAATTATTTTAGTACACAGGATAAAATAGCTGTTACATTACTGTACATACGCAAAACTGCACCGTCCCAGAGGATCTGTGCGGACGCACCCGCAGCTCCAGAATTTTCACCCTAAAGAAGCACAGACAGCCCGGTGCCGAAGCGTGAAATTAGTAAGCACAAATAAGCAGGAAGAATTACGTAGGACTATAACAAACTGCCTGTAGACTGTGCCTGCACTATTGCTCTGCAGGTACCAAAACCAGAACCCTTATTTTGTTTGGTAAAGAAAGTTTAAATATTAATTTAAAAAAAGAGGGAATAAAATAGGATCGGTCTCTGCTGTAGTCAAACGGTATTGAACAGTAAATTCAAAACTAAGGTATCAACCAGAGTGAGGTCTCTGTGTACTGCTATACCTCAAATATAAATGTTTTTTTTTGGTTTTTTTTTTCCAGTGGAAATGGGATACATTTGAAGCGTTGCTGTTGCTAAATCTTTCAAGGCACCCATCTCTGTCTGAAAAGAGCCGCTCGCACAAGCACAAACAAAAAAAAACAACAAAGAAAAACAGATCTGTTGTCTTACCTTTGTAGATTGCACAGACACTTAACTTTCACACCCGGTGTACCATAAATGAGAATGGGAGTATAATGTCTCCGCAGCTGTTTCGCGTACAGTCTGGTATCTGCAGCTTTTGAGCCAATCCCATAAGCCACTGTGATACTTTACTGCATCAAGGCTCTACTCATTAAAATCTGTAGCCTACAGATTAGTCATAGACTTGTTATTTCATGTACATCCATATTGTAGTCTTTTCTGCTGTTTAAGGCAGTAATGCAGGGGGCCTGATGTCGCGTACGTGACTGGTTTACATTTTTGATGCTGTCTTGAGCGTCAGATCATCTACCTCGAGCCGCGGAGATATTTCAATGCAATGAGGAATCGTTTTTCATTAAAACTTCTCCGCATTAGCAACAGAAAATTGTTATTTTATACACGTCGGAAGAGCAATGAAATCTCCTGTCGGGTTGGTTGTTTGCGAATGAATCACGTTCATGCTTTGGTTAGTGGCACATGTCTCACTGCGGTTCTTGGCAGGTTTAAGTCACACAGACTCAGACTGTAAAATCAACCCATCCCATAAGCCATTTCGATGTTTTAGAGCACAGGGGAGATTTTTCTCTTGCAATGCGGCGAGTCTCGGTTACTGCTATGGTTCTTGGCAGGTTTGAGTCAAGCAGATTCAGACTGTAAAATCAGGCGATTCCACAATTCACTGCAGTGTTTTATAAGGGCACAGTGTGGAGTTTTGGAGAGACTAGACTTCTTTCAGAAGCATAACGGCAAGTGGAGGACTTTTCTGATTTTATTCCATTACTATTCTATTACTGCTCCCCGGCTCCCTGCCCTCCCTCTCCTGAATTGGAGGCAAACTCTATCGAGTCTGTTCTCAAGGCTTAGACGGCCCGGTTCACTGCACTGAACTGGAAATTCCATTACAAAGCGTGTGTTGTTTTAAACCAGCCCATTATTTGAATAACAGGAGGGACAGAGCCAGTCTACATGCAGAGCTCTGGAAGTGCTAATGCTGCATTTACATTGCAACATTTAAAAAGCCCTTCTGGGTTGGAATGAGACGAACAGAGCAGCATATTCTGCTCTGCTGAGTCTGCGCCGCTGTGCAGTTTTTTGGGGGGGTAGTTTACTGTGTATTTATATGATTCAACAATTGGGTATCTGCAGTCTCCTAACCTTTTGCAAAGTCGGAAGGTAATCTTTTTCTTATAATTGCAAATGCACTGTCATAAGAAGTTTTGTTGAGCTCTAAGAATGCAGAATAGAGAACAGTCCTGCGTCTGGCTCAGATCGGAATGGATTAATATTTTTGAAATGTTTACCGCAGCATCTTCAACTGATGCTGTCAACACCAGCAGTGGCGCGGCCTCCTATCGACTCCCATCGTCGTGGGATTGAGTGAACTTCATTTTGTCATCAAGCGTCTACGTGTGACTGAAGTATATTGTTTCCACTGAGGCAGAAACAAGGGGACAGAGGGAGCAGAGGGATGTCCTGTGGAGTGACAGAATGAAAGCGGCAACTAAAAATTAGAGCAGACACAGCACAATCCCAAACAGCATTTTCAAACAAAGGCACTAGACCTTCCAAAAACACCTATGACGCTGCCTACATTTCTCAACAAGGAATTGCAGTCTTCAAACTTCATCGTAATCTGATGTGAGCAAAAGTGCTTTAACAATAATTAATTATGATTGCCAACAATTTTGATCGTCCAAATCATTTATCATGTAAAATCAGAACATGTTTGCCTCATTGAGAAGATTGTTGGGTTGTCAGATTTGGTAATGCGTCGCAACCCACACTCGCCAATAAAGTCATGTTAATGGTTCGCTGAAATGTTGTCTCAAGTCATATGTGTCTCAAGACGGACATGCGATGCGATGGGTTTCTGTGGTATCATTCTACCTAATTTGTAAAATAAGATCAGGCGTTGTGAGCTACGAAAAGGCCATTCAGAGAAATTGAGCGTCTGGGGAAAAATGAAGAGTCGAACAACGTATGAGCGATGATCACTGACCTCGAGTTCCCCGAAGAAAGGCACGCTTAGGTGGACCCGTAAGAGTTATGTTGACAACATTCTATCAACCACGATACCTATGAATTGACATCCAAAGTATTTGAATGAACCACTTCTAAATAAATTCAAATATTCTAACTAATGTAATAATTAAATCCTCCTTAGACTCGGTAAATGTTTTCTGACAAAGTGATTTTTAGTTGTCATTTATTTTTTTATCAATAAGCGCTAATAATATAATATTACTGGCATTTTCTTTTTGTAAAATGGATATGGCTGGGTTTTCGAGAGCCCTCCGCAAGATGTTTGTACATTTATTGACTGAGCCACACTCCACTGGTTTCGCAGAGAGTCATCGCTGGTGCATCAAGCAGGACGTGAAAAGGAATGAACATTCGATTAATCAGTTTCGTGTGGAGGCAGCCCATAGCAAGCGCTCCTCGTGGCTTCATACAATAAATAGAGAGAATAAAACAACACCAATTATACTTCAGTGATGCAAATTAACCCATTTTCCCCTCTTTTTTTCAGTAAACTCAATTTACAAAAGCTGCATTTGCTGGTTAATCTTGGAAAGCTTGATGGGTCTTTTTCTGCGGCAGATGGTGTAAACCTGTAAGAAAACGTGTTCTTCATTATGGTATTACTGTCACAGTACATCCCCAACCCACACTCATTTCCATAACATATATTCATGGTTGATCGATTTTAAAGCGCGCCACGACCGTGCAGAGACTTTGCTAATTGAAAAACAATTAGCAGGTTAATTGACAATGAAAATACACAATTGTTTCAGCCGTATGTTTGCTCATTAACCAGATTGACGAAGATGAGCTCCAGCATTCAGAAATCAGTCGTCACATCAAATTGATCAGACTTCCTGTATCGGCGAGAAAGTCAGCTCGAGGCAGAAATATGACGCCCAAACAAAGCTCAGGATCTGTGAACACTCGCAAACACCGGCTGGTAATTTCTGCCTCCCTCCCGACTCCCGTTATTACCACCACTGTTAATGATAATGTCATCAGTGAAGGGCGTGGTGTGTGTGTGAGTGTGTGTGTGTGTGTGTGTGTGTGTGTTATGTGTTTGTGACCATGGGTCACCCGGCATTGTCCCTTCTGGTCCAGAGCAGGGCTGACGCTCTCTGCAGGTGACGCTCATTAATCATCTCATTCAGACACACCGAATGCAACCCATCCTCGCCTCCTTCTGCTCCTCCTTCCCTCTCCTCCTCTTCCTCATCTGCTCCACAGCACCAACTCTCCATAATGGGGTCAGTGCTCCCATTTAACAGACACAGACATAGGAGAGAGAAAGAAAAAGGGAAATGAATGGAGTGAAGGGGTGGAGGGGGATAGTAAAATGAAGTGAGATTAAATAATAAGCAACGAATGGGGAAGGACAGCGAGGGAGGCAGAAGTAATAAAAAGTGGGGGGGGGGTGCAAGGGGGATGGGGGGATGGAAATAATTACAGAGGGGGGGGTTTGAAAGTAGTAGCGATTAAGAAGAGGGGGAGGAGTAATAGAGTCGGGGGGAATAAGGAAAGAGGAAGGGGGGTAAAAAAA
>CAAKHD010001219.1:57174-85385 GCA_901007705.1 Fistularia tabacaria | reverse complement strand
GGGGAAAAAAAAAGAAAGGGAAAAAAAAAAAAAGAAAGAAGGGGGAAGGACAGGGGGGGGGGAGAAGAAAAAAAAGGGGGGGGGGGGGTGCAGGGGGGATGGGGGGATGGAAATAATTACAGAGGGAGGTGTTTGAAAGTAGTAGCGATTAAGAAGAGAGGGAGGAGTAATAGAGTCGGGGAGAATAAGTAAAGAGGAAGGGGGTTAAAAAAATGTGCTGAAAAAGTCTTTCCCCCTGATTAATGTTGTGCAAGAGGGAAGCAAAACATTGTGTTCTTTGGAAATGTGGAGAAGAATCTCTGGAATGTGCCACTGTGGGGACGCAGTACTAATTACATGACTTTGTGTCTGTGTGAGAGTAATTCCAGTGCTGGAGGACAAGCATGTGTGCATAACCAGCGTGCACTGAAATGCACAAAAGCCGATGGAGACACACAAGACGCACAAACACAGTAGCGAGCAATGCCAGGGGACCTGAGTAGAATGAGGTTCCTCCTCCTGCTGCATTATTCTCTTTGGAATGTTGTTTTTATTTCCTGGTTCGATACTGTGGTGCATCGCCCCCAGTTATCCAGCATCACACACACACACACACACATACACACGCACACGCACGCACGCACGCACGCACACACGCACACACGCACACATACGTACCATGCCGGGCTTCACTCATTCCTGTCCCAGAACCACTTTCAAGAAAACAGCCTCTGACAGATGCCCCAAACAAAAAAAGAAACCAGAGGCCTAAAAAAACATCAGAGCCTGACAAAAAGCATCACTTCCTCTCCTCCTTCCTTCAAAATAAAGAGTTCATTTGGCTGCCTGGTGGACAGTAGCCCGGCAGATCTCAACGCCCCTCTGCGGTTGCCAAAATGAAAAAAAAAAAAAAAAAAAAAAAGGAAGACAGAGAAGATCAGGGCTGTTGCTTGTAGTGGCAGTTACTCTGCCCAACTCGGAGCTGAGAGGTCTGGGCATTCGGTGTCGACTCAGAAAGCTGTGTCTGCCAGAGACGAGGAAGCTAATTTATATAAGAATGGGATGGAGATTAAGACCTCTGAGGGTATTATGGATTTGGGGAATTAAGCATAATGGATTTCATGTAGGGCTTTCTTTTACGAGCCCCCGTTGGAGAGAGGTATGCAGTCTGGAGAGCAGATCTGATTCATTCCAAGGCTGAAGAACTGGCACGTGCACAAACTGTACCTACCAGTTTCCATTTAGCAAAAAACACACACACACAAAGAAGCATACATGCCTTCTCCCCCCCCACCGCTCCATATAAACAGCACCGCCGCTAAACTGTCGGACGCAAAATTGCTTCTGTCATCCCCAAGTTTATATTTATGAAGATTTTACACTTCTATTTCACACCACTCTGGTTTTTTGAAACACAGACCGGTGGAAATCATCGAAACCGCGAGCAAATAAAACGCACAATGCAGCAAGTATTGTGTTGCGTGAGACAAAATAAACCGTAGGGAATAAAATCAATTCTTCAAACCACTTAAAATTCTCTTACTTTGACAGGCGCTCAAGACTGACTGTTAAGAGCGGGGACTGTGGACCAAATAACACAAACACTTATCCAGTGTATCCGCCGTATCCAGTCGAACACTGTGAGCCACAAATGACCAGAAACATGAATTAAGTGAATGAAACACCTTGCTTGAATTTAGAGCCGGCAAAATGAGCTGAAAAATTCCTTCTGAATAAATATGGATCACTTCGATTGCCACTACTTATTCACTATGATTTGCAAATCATCTAAAAAATGCATTCCACTAGAGTCTTCATTGTTTTATATTGGGAAACTTGATGGTCCACATTGTACGCCCAGATAGGATGCGTGACAAAAGTCCATGTTTCTCGCTTTTTCCCCGGTGATATATAGACGAGCCATTAGTCGACCCGAAGCAAGATGTGATAAGGTTACGTCCCGCCTGCCTATTGTGTTTCAGATATAAAGCACAGTACCAGTGCTGGACACTCCTGAACTTCCATTTTTGATGGACTTCAACTTCATTAACGGCTGATGGAGATGGTTAGCGGTGGCAGCAGTTCATGATTTTCTCCCAGGACGCTTTCACGGTCTCCACAGTCCAGGTGTGACATCTGGTATGTTCGAGGCTATAAAAGCAGAATAATTTAGAAAATGTCATAATGTTCAAATATATTGTATCCTAGATATTGTCGACACATAAGATTTTTGTAAACTAGCAGCTCAGTCATGATCGGGTCAGGACTCAACTCGGAGTAAAAGCTGTTTCACACCGCCGCAATCCAAAAACACGGTGTTCGGAGTCCGCATGCAAATCAGTCGTCTGATAACTATGCACATGGGATGTGATGTGAATAAACCACATTACATTTTGTATTTTCAGTCCAAAAACGAAAAATGTGTTTTCTACCTAATAATATTACCCATGATAGTGACATCTTCCACTCTAAATGAAAATAAATAGACAGACCCGACAGAATTAACATTAACAAGGCAATTTCTATTAGACCCCAAAGTTGATGCTAGCACCAGTACCTCGTGCTTTTCATGACTGATAGTAAGCGGATGTCGTTTATTGGTATCCCAGCATCTGGCTAATCTCCAGCTGTATAGTATTCGGACAAGTGCGACCATGCCTGCTGCCTGTTAACGGAGCACCGAAAGAGATTACATCGAGGTCCCTATTAATATCATCCCACGAAGCAAAGGTCTCATACTGAGCTCTCGCTGCAAAGAAAATGGAGTGTGTTAATATGTCTGGTAAATCTGTGGACAGGAATTTGGACGGGCTGGTGTGTCTCAACAGGTCGACACTGGCCGAATTAGACGGCTTTCTTGCTATTGTGTTATTCTTTGTGAGTTGATGTCACTAGCAGACACTGTCTCCCTCTAACAAGAGAGAATGCAGAGCGCGCACACACACAGACACACACACACACACACACACACACACACACACACACACACACACACACACACACACACCCTACCTTAGGTGTATTACATTTTACCCAGCGAATCTGAAATATGTGACTTGAGCCTACTGAAGATTCTGAGCTCACACCGGAGCAGGAAATAGAACGCCTACATTCTCTTAAGACTCATACGCTGATTACATTACGCTTTAACGTGCATGTTTATTTACAGGTTGTGTGCACAACAGAAGGCATATCTACGCGACACCTACCTCCATAGAAAACTACGCACGCTCGTAGGCAGGCAATGTAAACGTGCCGGCATGTTTGAGTCTTTCCCTAGTAAACAGTCAGAGGAACAAAGCTTAAAATTTCCTGTCCCTCTGCAGAACCACCTGGTCCCCCTCTCCAGTCAGTCTGATTGCCAAAGGGTTTTCACAGACAACAGGCCAATCAACACCAGTTTCAAAAGGCAGGGGGATATGTGAACGGGCTACAGAGAATTAAAAAATGCTTTCAGAGTGCCCAACACTTATTTTTTAAATGCGAGTTGTGCTGCCGCAACCTAGGTGATTTAAAAAGATTGGGCAGATCAGTTGTTTAAAAAATGAAAAATGGTAAAAACCCACTTGAGGCTGTCATTAAGAAGAAACTGGTAGTTTGGACTTTGGACTGCATGTGATAGCAGCATATGGTCCAAGTCTCAAAGCTATCTCCAAATGGTTGTTGTATTACCCCCTTCTGACTATTTAAACACATTTCAATCAGTACAAAGTACAAAAGGTGTTTAAATATCATAGTGAGAAGTCCACACTCATACTGTTGTCTGACCCGGAACCGCCGTTCGGCGGTTTGTCGCGCTTCGTTTCTATAGAGATTCAGGCAGAAAGTTTGTTACGAGATAAGAAAAACAACAAAGTTTGCAAACCTGTACGCTAATTATAACATTAAGCAATGCATGACGGCCTCAGATGAAATTTCACCCACCTGAAAGATTAAATCCATCAGTCCTTTAAGCGCTTTAGAACAAATGAAAGGAATTTGATTCGGCTTATTTGCAGATCCACAGCGTAAATCAATAAACGTTGCTGTCGAGCCGATGAGTAAATGAATTCATCAAATGGATGATAGAACGAACTCTGAACCTGTTAGCTTTTGATCACCTTATATATCAGACGATCAAAAAAACTAATGGGCTTTGCTTGTCTTTCAAAATAAAAGAGCAATGACATACAGTGTTTCACTGAACCAGGAACAGTACATTTTACCTGGAGGAAGATGTAATTGTTTGCCTAAAGCTGAGCAGCTGTGCTCATCTTTTGTTAAAGAGCGGAGAAAATAACTATATGGGGAAACAAAGCTAACCCAACAAATTCTAGGTAAAATTTGTTCATTATTATTACAGCGAGTATCATTCCTTTCTCTTTTTCCGGAACATCTTTTCAAAGAACGATTGGTTTTATCCTTTGATGGTAAGTCTGTGTATTTATACACGCCTTGCCTGAGATACTGTATGTCAAAACCCAGCGGTGGAAAGTAATCCAGACATGCAAATTCTATGTATAAAGGCAGGAATTGAATCCTAAATAATGATTTACCCATCATTTTCCACTGGTTATCCTTTCATTCGTTTATTCAATGAATCTTTATCTATATCTCGTGTCCTGTACTCGGGGTAGCGGAAAGCCTGGCGCCGATCCAAGCTGTCATTGGCTGAAAGGCATCGCAGTACCTGGATCGGCCAGTTGATCACGGGGCCGCGTATAGAGATGTAAAGCGTTCCCTGTCATTCACACATCTGCGCAATTTAGGGTCTCCATTGCAGCCTCTGCCTGTTTTTTGTACTGTGGGAGGAAACCGGAGTACCAGGAGGAAACCCACACAGACCCAAGGGATAACATGCAAACTCCACACAGAAAGGAATCGAACCAGGGACCTTCTCGCTGTGGGGTGGTTATCCAACACAGATATATTGTAGTCTTCGGACGGCATTGATCTCCTACAAAACTAGACTGGACTTGACGTTTTTTTTAACTTACTCCTTTTGCCATGGTCACCTACTTATTTAAATACTCCAAACGCATGAGAGGTTCCTCAGGCTGGGATCCTGTCCTGCTCCCTCCAGTTACACGCAGGTACTGGCTTTGTAATTGCTGAGCATCTTTGCGTCAGGAATTGCCGTGAATATTTGGTTAAAAAAGGAAAATGTGTTTCAAAGTGAAACAGCCGGTACGTAACATGAATGAAACGCACCTTGTGATTGCAGGGGCTTTGCCCTGTGTCAATCCCACGTCCTCGGAACGACGCTCGCGCGAGTGCCGTGGCCTTTTTCATTTTGAAACAGCTTTGATCCGACCTGAAACGCGAGATGAGGTCTGGAATTTGTCGTACGCAAGATAGTTCTGCAACAGGAATTTCCCCGGCCGCATCTCAGCCAGACACACCCAGCCACACACAGAGGTGCAAATGGATTTTCAGATTTGGTGATGGGTGGTAAATGTGATAAGTGTGTGGTAGAATCCTGCAATGATACATTGTTTATTCTGCTTGGAGATTTACTCTACCTATAAAATAGAGCTCACCCACGGAGAGGCTATAAAGATTAATTATTTGCTCTGTTTTTCCCGAATTTACTAACTTTGAATCAAAATCTCAACACAGGAACAAAAACATTGAGCGTGAGAGCTGTGCGTACTTTACGGCAAAAGAAGTATTCACAGTGAAGCTATTTTGAAGGACTTTGGTTCGAATACTTGTTAAAACTCACAGTCAGACCTCAAGGATGATCAATGGAATTGATTCACAACGAAAAATGACGTTAACATGCACATGTTCACACCCACATGCACACACACACACACACACACACACACCAACACAACCACACACACTCAAACCCAAAAGTCTAATAAGGCCCAGGAACCACTGTGGTATTATCTCATCAAGGTTAATTCATGAGTGTTTTTGGCCAAGTTCTTGTTGCGGGTATTTTAAGGTGTATTATCCATGATATTAAAAGCATCATTAATTAGCAGCAGAACAAGCTGTGGAGGAAGCCTGGACAAAGTGGAGTGGATAATGTGCTCGTTTTTGTGAACAGATGCCAATTCATCCCCCTTTGTCCCCCCCCCCCTCTCTCTACCCCTTGGTGTGAACTTGCAGTCAGCCACCTGGCAAGCCAGACCGAAGTTGCTTTTAACTTTCCCTGTGATTGACAGTTCAAAATGTCAATATAGCTGAACACACACAAGAATTGTTATCATTCACCCAAATTCATGTTGATCCTGTCAGTCTTCCACAATTGTGAAATAACGATTTTATCAGCATAGTGCAGCAGCTCGGTCAGAACGCTGCTAACCAAGAGCAGGTAAATGGCAGAGATAAAAACATTATTTCACACTCACTCCATTGACTGATCACACAACCAGAGATATATGCAAATGAGTCCAACCATAGTTTGAATTTTTTTACTTCATTCCGACACAGCGGAAGAGATAACGGTGAGCAAGAGGCTGGACGGAGGGTGAACATTGATAAAGAGCAGGCTGGAGTTGTGCGGTAAGACGACAAGCTTGTGTCGTTGGAGGTGGCAAAATTCAACTGTAGTCATTGCTTTCTATGTGTATTCTGGATTTTTCACGACGCTATGAGAGTGATTAGTCAGCTGTCGGAGCTACTCCTTCCAAAGTCAGCTGCACTAAATCTAGCTACGCGACACTGCTGCTGTCCAAGTGCATTTCTCTTTTTCTTACAACTATGATGACAGTAACCACTTATTCTAACTGTGTTATCGCTGATGTCCTGACATGAGTTGCGTGTGATATTTAGGAGTGCGTATCCAATATTAAATGTTAAACATTTGCCAATATGACATTAAAATGGTAGCAGTACTTTGTAGACTGGGCATTCTACAGCACAAACCCACGAGGCTCCCCTGGCAACCTTTAAGTTCGGTTGGAGCCTCTCGATTCAGACCGGGGACCGTGTTTATTCTTACGGGAGAGATTCAAATTCAAAGTAGACTGTGACTTGGTCGAAAGAGCGATTGTTTACTTTGTTAGCATTTTATTTCGCTCTCCATCCCTGCATTAGATGCGGCGCTTCGATTCTCTTTGTTTTTTGTATTAAATTATTTTTGGATCTCTCAAAAAAAAAACAACAACGATGTATTTTCATCAGTATATCGTATCTGTTTAACCCCTCTAGGCTTTCGTTCTCATCCGATATGTCAGCAACCGATCCGGTACGCTTGGGTTAAGGCCAGACAGTTATGGAGAGCTTTATGTAGGGGCTGATTAAATTAGGGGACTGTGGGGCCCTGGCAGAGGTAAAGGCTTTACAGAGTGCCCCTCTAGTTTATATATCTCGTTTACATTTTGATCATATCAGCATATCTTATGTTAGGGAAGCATCCCCTCAGCATTTATTATAATTCCAGCCTTGTTGAAGCCAGGCTTTCAGAGCTCTTTCACTGAAAATATGCACACAAATCCTCCACGTTAATTTCACAGTTGCTGCACGCGTTTCCCACATGTGACCATTTGGATGTTTTTTTTTCTCTTCTGTACAGCTGCCCTCTGTGGCTAAAAACAAGACTGATTAAAGTAATGGAAGTGAAGCAGGCCAGAGAAGTAGATTTTTCTCCGTGGCTTTGACTCCGAGCATACAAATTTGCAATCACACGGAGGAGTCATTTGACCAGTACTCGATATCAAAGTAACGGTACGAAACATTTATGTATATGAGAGAAACCTGCATGATGTTTGATGTTCTTTAGAGGTAAATATACCTGTAAATATCTTTTTCAATCCCGGTTGTACTTCTATTATGGGATCGTTGGTGTCGGGCTGCCAAAATATGAATTGGTTCGTTTTCCTTCCCTGCACCTAGAACACTCATTAGTTTTAAAAGTCAGTAAGACTTTGAACTGGTCTAACTAGTAGCATAAATTTGCATGTTCCCGGCCAGTCATTGACCCTTATCTGTGCCTGCCAAGAAATAAAGTGGACGTGAAAACTTCTGGCTGCAGTTTCTAAAAAAAACAAATCACTGCTGCCTGTCAAATCAAAAGTTGATGTTTAGATTTTACATTTGATGAATATTTCTTTACCCGCGGCAAGAATATAATGTAAGTTCAGGTAACTATGCTGATTTTTCTTCTCAGGGTTATCCCTGTTTTGCTGATGAGCACCATCAAAAGGATGAACTCTTGAGAACTCATGATTAAATATGAACTTTACCTTGTGGCTCAGTGCTTTTTAGATGTTTGATGCAATAACTGTGACGATGTTAGAGTAAAAAAGAGGCCCCGGAACGAACCGCTGCGCACGGGACCCATAAATCACTGCAGAACACAATCAAATTCCCAGTTTCAGAGCGGCACTTGGAGGGAGAGACGCAGATATTCTGGGTTATCTCTGCGAATGGGTACCTTCCCCTGGCTCCCACTCGCCTTCCTCACCAGATAAACATGTTGTTCCAAACACTGGTTCTACACACGGCGACGGGCGAAGATTAAAGCCGACTTAAGTTTATCATAAATGAAGTGCAAAGTCGACAGTTGTGTGGCCCACTGCCTCTAAATACTAAAACCACCAGCTGGTGTATTTAGGAGGTGATGGAAGCTGTGCAATAGCAGCCACCAGGCATTCCAGTGCTGAGGTAGGCTCTAATCCTCTTCTCCTGGCTGGCTCCTGACAAGGGAGGAAGCAAGTTGAAACAGCAGGGAGACACATTCTAAAATCAGAATTTATGAAGCGATCAACAGTGTCTTGGAGTCGTTTCAGGGTGTCACTGATCCCTTGGCTTTGTTTCCTTTTTTTAATTTTTTTTTTTTTTTATTGTGGTATCAATCTAGTAAATAAGTGCGGCATATTGAATATTAAAAGGGAGAGATATCTGATTAGAAAAGCAATAATACAAATAACATGGCCCGGAACATATTTAACACCAGAGGTGCTTGGCGCTCACACACACACACACCTACACGCACACACACACACACACACACACACACACACACACACACACACACACACACACAAACACACATTGTTTTCACAAACAAGAAACATCCCCTGCAAGGTTAAGTGAGGAATTTATATCTGGGCTAAATCAATTTTCACAGTAAAGATCAAAAAGGTGAAAGAGCACTCTTACGCATCCCGTTTAGAAGACACTCATCCTTTTCCTGTCCATTTCGGTCGTGTTCACCCACAAACATGAAAAGATAAATCCGCCACAAACCGGGGGAACTATTTCACAAGGCTTGAAATGATTGTGAAACATTGTCATTGTCATCTGGGCCCAGTCCCTGCCATCTTAGTGTCTCAACACTGGCTTAATGCAACAGCGGGATGACATGGTAACAGACACACATCAGCTTACTGTAATAACACCTAGCCAGAACACCCCGTAATACGATGTTTTGCTGCTCGGCACTGTTAATAAATATCGTCCCGTTGCACTAGAAGGCACAGCAATCTTCATTTTCTTACGGCGGCTGTTTGGCAGGTACATAATTGAGCGCAGGGATCATGTGGGAGAGGAGACACAAAGTAAAACTGGCCAGAAATATATGGGGCGGCATTGGCCGGGTCAGTATCCATCTCTGTATTACACACCTACTGTACAGTAAGTACTTTTTACTGATCCATCTTTCTACCTACAGTAACTCTCCCCTCGCGTACAAATTAACAAGTCCTCCAGCAGCCTTAAGCCTGGAAACACCCGCTCACTGATCTTTCTCCCTTCTTTTCATCTCCTCCTCCCTCAAATCTCCTTGTGTCCTCTTTAGTCCTTCTTCCCTCCCTACCTTCTCATCATCCTCTCCCTTCTAGCATCCCGTCTCGCTCTCCCTTTGCTCCTTCACTCCGTCTCTCACTCTCTTTGTAGGTATTTCCCTTGCTGATGTAGTCCATTGAGAGCCGGTGATTGTCTGTGGGTGAGAGCAGGGGAGCCGATTACTGCAATGCAGAGCAGCCAAACAACATCACGGCGCTGCAGCAGCCACCATGTGTTTTGTCTGTGTACATATTTATATGGACTTTGTTTACCCCTGCATTTGTGTTTGCATGTAGAAAGTCTGGACACGTTTAGCCACGGCGATACAATAATGTAAATGTTTGTGTGTGCACAAATGTGTTCAGTGTGTTTATGAGCGATGACCAGCTCTACCACAACTATTTGTCATGCCCAAACACCAAAGCTTCTGCAGCTATGCACCATGACTTTTAAATAGATCTCTTTTCACTGACATCAAACCATGCCCAACTGTGCATTTTTAATACCCTGCATGTTTATGCAGAGAAGAATATGGTTTCATGCCTTTGCGCGCGCGCGCACATGCATACGTGCACGCACTCGCAAAAACACACACACAGGGTGTGCCGATTGCAGTTCGAACGAAATCCATTATGCAAAATGACATTGTTTTGATCGGGCTAATTGTCCAGCTCCTTGCCATGCCCCGGCCATCACTACTTAACCCGTGCCACAGCCGTACTGTTTTTTTTTCTTTTTTCTTTTTTTAAGAAATAAACGACAAGCCGGTTGAGGAAGAGCGAGAGGCAATCTAAGCCACAGAGGCCCACAGGCGTTTGAAGTCTAAAGACTCTTTCATCCTCGACTCTGGGAAATGAATGATTTTTTTCCACACAGTGACAGGACAGCTCTGACAGGACCCAAACACATGAACCATGGCAAAGCTGTCAGATAGTCAAACACACACACACACACACACACACACACAAACGCTCGTCGGCACCCACACACGGGCAAACTCACACATGCACATACAGGGGGATTCACAATTGTACAACGCACATGCCTGGTTCATGTCCAAAACAGTGAGTATTGCAAAATTCAGGAAGTCCGTGTTCACGAGTGGAAGTGAGAAGGGAGCGTTAAGAAGCCAGGGAGAAACGAGTGGAGTGAATGATGCTATAATTAGTCGTTTGTTGCTTTAACTGGCATTTAGTTTTAGCCGTGCTTCTTTGTCTGCAGACACAATGGGGCTGATGTGGCATGAGTGAACTACACAGCTTAGGGGATTAAGGCTGGACTGTGACGCCGCACTCGCTCCCTCAGCCACACAAACATCAGCTGCACAAACACCTAGGTTCACAAATTTTCTTAAACATACACCAGCAAGCACAGGGCATGCCCATGAATATATGCACACACACACATAGTTCAGCGCGCACACACACACACGCACAAGTTCACTCGCAGGGGATTATCTGTACAACAAAGTTCTGAACACTGTGAGTGAGGAGGCGTCTGAAGAACTGCACTCATCACCGAAGGATGGAAAGAGCACAGCGGAGGGGAAAAAAACACACGTACACACACACTTCAGTGGGAGCTACCTGTGTGTTGAGCAGCATATAGAACAGCATCTCTCCGTGTCTGTCCTGTGAGGCTGAGCTGACAGCCATAGCAATGAGAGCGAAGGGGGGAAGGAGAAACAGAGGAGAGGAGAAAGAACTAGAAAGGCAAGATGAGAGGGAGAGGGATGTAGAGTCGCAGAAAGGAGGGGAGACAGAACAGAGCAAATCAAAAGGAGAGATGAAAGGGGATAAGAGGATGAGGACAGAGAAAATAATTTATAAAGCAACACGGCTAAAGACAGATAGAGCAATCCGCGACCTCGGCCTGAGGGCCACCAGCCGTCCATGTCCTTATTTCACAAATAGCAGGTATTGATTTTAAACCATTAATGTGGTGGATTTCACACGATTAGCTTCTATCTCCATCCCTCAGTGCGAGGAACCCTGCTGGCTCCCGGCTTTGCTCAACTCTCATCTGATCTCTCTAACACACTGCAAAGACAAGCTTACAGGTTCATTATACCTGAAGCTGTTTCTTTCATGCACTGTAATATCCATGGAGAAAGAAAGAGTGAGTATGCACTTATAGGGTCAGGGCATGTGTTTGTGCTTGTGTATGTGCGTGCGGGTGTGTGTGTGTGTTGCACAGTAGCTGCCATTACACTACTTTATTTTTTTTTTTACGTAGCACCCTTTATTGTATTTCGTGGGTCGGCGGTAAGAAGGCTGAACCAGATGCAGAATCATCCTATACATTAATATAACATGATCCCTTACAGAAGAGCTTCAACACGCAAAAACTAAGAATAAATATATTCACAACTGCCTCTACTATTGGTAGGAGATGAAAGCATAAAAAGGTACCTCCATAAAAGATAGTAATTGATAGTTGATACAAGAGTCTGTGTTTTTTTTCCTTTTTTTTGACAAAAAAATTGCCTTCTCGTCCTGTTTTTGTCCATTTTTTTTTTTTTTTTTGCCATTCAATTTTCCTCTGAGATATATTTAAAAATCAATACAACAACCTCGGTGCCTTTGTCTGATCAAAGAAAACATGGAGCGGAGGTCCTTGTGGCCTCATTAAGTCTGGGTGATTAAGATATCCAAAATGCATCCATTGCAACAATGTCCTTCTGTGTCGGCCTTCCGTTGTTACGTCTCACATTCGAGAAAAAAAAACAAAGCAAAATAATAATCTCTATCTTTCTCCCCGTCAAACCAGAATATTTTTCTTTGATAAGTCTCTCGCCTAGCCCTGTAAAAACTCAATTGTGTGTATGTCAGCAAATTAAGTTAACCAGATGGGATGAAAACAAATGAACTGCATACAAATAACTCCAATGATGACTGGGTATATTATTATTTTTGGCTCATCCAGGGAATGCAATTTTTCGGTCTTTGATTGGTCGTCCATCAGCGTCCCGTCCGTTGGTAGTCAAACCTCTTTGATTAGATAAATAGATCTGTATTCATAGAAAAATAAGCATTGACCACACTGCTGGCTGTTCATTGCTAAGGCACTTGGCTGTTTTCAGTCGATTCTTGCTAGGTCTTGCTCTCGCCTTCCAAGCCATCTTCCGAGCTCCTTCCACATCGTCCCGCTCTCACACTTTAAGACTCTCTGTTTGATGTTTCAGAGAGCTGGTGTGTTTCACCTCCACGCGAGTCTTTTGAGGGTGATAATATGAACATTAACGCCCACTGCCGCCAGCACGCTGTCCCTCTGTCACGGTGACGCCGAGTAGAAAAATGGAGCCCGTAGCCTCAGTGCTTTACGATTGTGAGTCGTAATGGAGGGAGAAAAAAAAAAAATACCGTAGTAGCTGCAGCTGAAGTTTATCCTCCAGGCAGAGATCTGGGATCATCTAATCCTTTCCAAATACCAACCTATGTGCCAGTAGTGGGGAAAATACAAAAACTGACCTCAGCTCGTTATCCAGGAATAAACATAGTGTGTAGCGTAGTCCCACTCCCCCACAGGCTCTCCTCAAAGCTCTGCCAACCTCTGTACAGGAGTCATTGTTACTGGATGATTCATCACCAGAGAGGGAGATGATGAGGAGACAAGAGAAGAGGGGCAGCGGGAAGAGGACGGTGGACTGTCAGAATTGATACGAGCGATCCAGCACCTCCATGTAGTCCGGTGTGGTCCTCAGTCGGGCTCTTTGCTCCCCCGCTCCCTGCTCGCTCTGGCTGCTATTAGTGCTGCTTCCTGTGGAGCTGGCAGTGGTGACAATGAGTGTTTGGTCCGGTCGAGCGTCCTGTTTGGAGTCTTGTGGATGGGGATAGCGAGGCGGGGGCCTCGCGTACCTGTCCGGCAGGTCTCTGAACTCCGGCGTGGGGAGTCGGAACAGACAGTCCACCAGTTCCACCTTAGGGGTGGGGCCCTGGCTGTCGATCACCGTGGGACAGAGGATGCCGTTCCCATGCAGCCCGGCGATCTGTCCCATGGTCCCGGTGACGGTGCTGATGGGTGAGGAGGTCACCTGTAGAGTCCATTCCCTCTCTTTCTCGGCGGAAGAACAATATCCTCCCTCGCTCTCTTTGGAAGCTGCGAACGGCCGCTGCTTCACCACCGCGTCCTCCTCTTTGTAGATGGTGTTACTACATATGCGCGTGGCCGAAGCGGGTTCGGGACCTTTTGCAGCGGCCTCCGGGGGCAAGATGGTGTCGTAGACGTGGTTGTGTTCAGGCGGCGGCAGAGGCGGTGTCTCCGCCAGGCCGTGGTGGTGGTGTGTCTGCTCGGTGAAAATACCGCACTCCATCTGGATACCTGCCAAGTCTACCTCTCCCTGGCGACGGAACGGCAGCTTGTCCCTCCTCCTCAGGGTGTAGGCGATTAGTGCCGCCGCCGCGAAGAATGCCGAGACAAACAACACCAGCAGGCTAAGCACCAACACTGTTAGAGGGATTGAATCCTTCCCCGGAGGGATCAGGGGTCCCAGGCCTGAGCTAGGGTAGCCAACCGGCACGGCTCTGTCCGGGACGGTGGAGGTGACTGTCGGCCGCTCCCGCTCTTGGTCCTCCTGGGGCTCCAGCTCAGGGCAGAGCAGCTCCATGGAGAGGGAGCGCAGATCCACGCCCTTGGTCTTTTCCGGCGAATGGCACACCACCTCTCCCACCACCACCACTGCGCTGAGCCCCTCCAGCCAGCGCTTCAGTGGCGCCGCCTCACAGTTGCACTCCCAGGGGTTCTGCTGCAGATCCACCTGGAGAAATACATAACGTTGTCATTGGATAATTGGGGCCTAATTACTGCTCCGTCATGCAATGAAAATTGATGAGCCTCTTTGTGAAAGGCAAACATAAAATATATAATTTCGCTGACATTGTTGTGATGTATATTCGCAACATGGAAGCTGTCTCCTGGGTTGAAGAATAAACCAGTGGCAAGGTCTCTAATAAGATGACAACAAGAAAAATGATGTGTTCTTATTTATTTTTTTGAAGCCCTTTTCTTTCATGAGCAGAAACGTAAGTAGAATAAGCGATTGAGCATTAGAAGAGTTAATTTTGTGCTCCGTGATGACCGACGGCGTGAATGAACGGCATTTAATGAGGTAAATAATTGCAGAAAAACAGCGATGCACTTTTATTTACAGGAACGCTGCGGAAAAAGAGCACAATATAGTCACAGTAATAAAGGATATAAGCGGCACCGAATCAGTTTCTACCGCTCACGAGTGTTCTATTTAAATCCCTTTTCACACGTGTGCGACAACAGATATATCATTGTTTACCATAAAGGCCTGGGGTTTTACACGAATCGTTGTTCACACAAATCCCCGGCACGTTTGTGCAGGATGTGATGAAACTCACTTCTGATAAGATCCAATAGGTGCGTGCGAAAATCTATTTACTCGCCGCTAACTATTGATTGTCCGCCCAGAAACAAACTCAAATATTCGGTTTGCCAAACTGTGAAAGGGCTAAAGCTGATTATGCACCAAAAGGAATCACATCACATTGTATTGTCTGCAGAACTGATCTCTTCCCTTCGTTTCGCAATGACTTTGACAATGAAAGCTGATATTCTCCTTGTCACGCTTCCAAAGAGCTTGCACAAGTGTTGTCATGCTAATTTGGTTAGGCCAGCTCCTTGGCTTGCAGAAATAGATAGATGCTTTTCGAGATGATTCAGCATTGCCGTTGTGGTGCAGCAACCTCCCCGGCCTCGTAGCGGAACAACAGGATGCTCCTTCACTCCTCGGGGCTTTTGTGCGGCTTTGATAATGACATAATTGCAACTGGAGGGCGAGCAGCTTGAACAAGAACACTCCCGCCATATTAAGGTTTCAGGGAAAAATGGCGCTTTCAATTTTCACCATGATTGAAAACGCTGAACATCCAAACTCAAGGTTGGTGACATTTTAAACAGCGCGAAGAAAATGTCAGCTCCTTGTTTTTTTTGCCTCATAACTCACAGCCACAATTTTGCATGAGGCTGGAATTCTTGAAGCATTTTATTCCCAGGGTGCTGTCTGCTTTCCCGCACATCCCTAGGGCTCTTTCCACTTCTCTTTTGCCGGCATCTGTCCAACATGTTTAACACCATTTACAATTTACACGCCTGGTCACCTACTGTGTTATTTGTTGTCAAATTGTCAATCATGGGACTGTTGTCAGGGTAAATTATAAACCCCTCTGTGAGCCTGACAGGTGCTTGTTGCAGGGAAAGTGCGAGTGCATGAAACCATTATATCATTTTTTTCTGAACATGACGGCTTCTGGCAAATTAATTCCAAAACAGTTTCACACACGGAGGTATTCATGATACAAAGTGTAGACCTGTGTGACAGAAGGCTTCTTCAGAGTCAACCTGCATTTTTGTTCTGCAGTCGCTTTTTCAGTCGCAGATTGTTTGAAGTCACATTAAGGGTAAATTGTTCCCAAATTTTAAGTTGACAAAAAGTTTTGTTTTTTATCATTGCTATGCTGACTGTCTTGAGTTCTGCAATTCAAGGCCAGTAAACCCTCAATGCAGGTTTTTTCATATTTTTTCCTTGGATAGATTTGACTTTGTCATGCCAAACTTAACTATGTTTGAAAATCCCAACTCAAAATCCTCGACGTTGTTGGTATTTTTTCCTCTGAATGCTGAAAAGTCACATTTTTATATGAAGGTTCTTGTTTGTTTGTTTTTTATTTGCAATGTATCACTGCAAGGCCAACCTCAAACGTTGACGCGTGTTGTCATTCAGCCCTCATGATAACTCAGTACGTAAGAAATCCCCATACATAACAGCAAATGAGACACACTGACATTTGGGCTCTTTTCTATGCATTTTGTCATAAGTAAATCATGCAATTACTACAATTTAATTTTTTTTATGTAAATGCAAATTATGTTGTATCATATATCTGGTTGTGGAAGAAGTACTCCTCGATGCTTTCCTTTTGTGAGCGCAGGGATACTGGAGAAACAGGGCTGCGTGAAATAGTAACTGAAGTATAAGTACATAAATATATCAAATACTCGATTGCCACAATTACACATTTAAAGTAAATTATGCAACAATTGAAAGTAAAATGGGGGAATAAATAGGCAACAAAAGAATGTCCAGATACATTTTCTCATGTAAGACGTTCATCTTAAAAGTGAACGGAGCGTATAGTATGGCAGGGGAGGAAGTCTAATGTGTCACTGAACTATTATGGGGTGCAAGTAAAAAGTTGGAGCAACAGGAAATGATCTAGTAAAATATACAAAGTGCTCTGCTCGAGAAAATACTTAATTACTTTCCGTGATTGGATATAAGGCATTTGTCTTGCTCTGGACAGTGTTTATATATATATATATATATATATATATATATATATATATATATATATATATATATATATATATATATATATAAAATTGTCTTTGTTTCATTACCAACTTTATTTGACAGCAGCTCGAAGGAAGTAATTTCCTCCGCGAATCAATAAAGTATATCCAATCTAGTTATTCTAATGGAAATAATTTGGTGGGCATTTTTTTAATTTATTACTCATTTTACCTGTGTATTAATTTCCTTAGCTCTTTATAGACATCGGGGACTCTTTGGAATAAATAGATGTTTGTTATGTATAACTTTTATAGAACGTGGGTAGTTTATTGATTAGTTTCACCTCCAATGCCACAAAACATCCCTCGGTTAATGACGTTATGACATTATTATTTCACGCCTGCAATCAGTGGGTGTCACTTACTCGCTGTCTTTCTTTGTTTAAAGTCAAGCACTCAAATCTTAAAGATGTTGCAACATATTACTACGCTGCCTTCATATGCCTATTTTAAATGCTGCTGTTTTGGTTAGGTCTCTTCCCAATCACAGTGAAACTTTACCGGTCTACTGAGGAATAAATGAACACCTTTTGTTTTCGGAAGAAATGGCTGCCTTGACTGAAGTGCAAGCTGTCAGTAACAGAACAAGTTATTTCACAGCAATATAGTAAATACGAGCAGATTTGGGGTTTCCGTGTCGTCTGATGTGATGCCACTGAGCCCCAACCGATGCGTTCCGCTCTCTTTTGAACGAAAGGAAGACGGAGCGAAAATGAAAATAACTTCCATATCTGCAGAACATGCAAATCTGGCACATGCACCAACTGCCCCCCCCCTAAAAAATAAGCATATTACGCAATACTATCTTCATGGCTGCGCTCTGTATGTGAAATACTTTGAAGGAGTTTGTTCCCGGATGTTCTGACATGGTTACGTTTCGTTTGTTCTATTGAGAGCATCCAGGTATTTATTTATTTTTTTTGTGTGTGTCTTAGGCGTAGTCATTTACTTTCATACTATACCCGTACCTCTATTTCCTGCCTCGTTTGTTTGAACTTCAGATAGTAATTTCCCATTTTTCGCACAGCAACATCAACCACCCCCCCTAGATAAGGGGTGCGAACTTGTTCAATCCAGCGGTTTTGTGTTTCATGTAGGTGGAGAGAGATATAGTAATAGCAAACAGCAAGACTCTCTGTTCTATTGAGACTATTGTCAGCGGAGTAATTGGCACCTCTGCCTCTGTGCTAAACATCAGTACAACATTGTAAGCCGCCGAAGGAGTCCGTGATCTCTTATTCTGAGGCAAAGCAAACAATGACTTAATGCCGTTGTTGTTAGATATCGTGTCTTTGTTCAAAGTGTGCCACAGCCGCTGTGGAAGCATGTGTGTGACAGTGAGGAAGGCTTCGGATTGGAGGAAGAAAGAAATGCACATCCAAACAGGAGGTTTTGATCTTTTGCGCCCATTATTTCATGGATTAGGGCTCACCTGCTCGATAACATCAGCGTCATCTCTTTCTGCACTGAAGTGTTTACGCTCATGTTGACCGGAAAGGTTGCAACTGTCATAATTAAGTAAATGACAACAGCTTAATTTTTATTTCCTTTTTTAATTTTTTTTATTTTAAGACGCTTTTACTGCTGGGCCTGATTACATACTTAAAACTAAAGGACTCAATCGGATCACTTGCAAATAAAACAGACAACTTTATCATGGCATTTTTCAAAAAAATACTGCAAACATTTTTTTTTAATGGAATTACACTGCGATGGTGATTAGACATTTCCCCTTCTCTCACAGGATTTTGAACAGAAATAAAAACTTCAAACAAGAAAACTGCGGTTGAAAATGCTGTGTTGTTGACGCTATAATGTATTATGCACCCATAATGATAACTTAACACGAATGGTTGTGCGCCTCAGTAAATATTTAGAAATGAGGGTGCTGAAAAATGAGGCAAGCTGGTCGTGGCATTTTGAAATAACACAATCAATGCGGCTACGGTCACTCTACAGAAGATTAATTTGTAATCGTAGAAAACATCCATGCAACTCTTCGGGAAAAGGCACCTGGCAGTCTTTTCACTGGTATTCACGATATTGTACTTTTTTGTCAACAACAGACAGCTGTTGCTTTTTGTGTTTTCTCTCGTTTTGGACAAATTTAAGTGAAGTCCCGACGCTTGTAAATATTCCACGCTCGCTCACTCACTTGTTTTCTTAAATGAATCCACAGGTGTATTTTGGTTAAGTAGGCAGAAGCGGAAAATACAGCGGAATGAAAATAATGTCAGAGGCAGGAATTTTTATCGGCAGGTGGAGAGACTGATTGTTCTCCGCCATGACAAAAAAATCAAGTCGACTTGTTCTCAAGATAAATAGCAATACAATATTACCAAACTCTGCTTCACATCATTGGACTTTTGTGGCTGTTAGGGCAGCAGTAAACACAAAACTGCCACACCAAGTGCCATTAAATGAAATTATTGCAACATTTTTCAGCCTGGGCCTTAATAGCTTCCCATAATTATGACCACTCTGAGGAGGGTCTTGCTACTGAAACGTTTTACAAATAAACAGTGCACTTGATTCCAAACCTTTCAAATATACCTCCAGCAGGATCCCTGGTGCTGCGTTTCCCTTCCGGGGGGAGCTACATTTGCTTTTCCGGGTATCTTCCTCCTTTGAGTACTTGCAATTTAAATGACGTGTTTTAAATAAAAGTGTTTTTTTTTCCCCACAAAATTTGATCATATGACCGCTTGTATAATTTTATTTTATTTTTTTAAAACAAAACAAGCTGCTTGGTGGGTTCCCTGCAGCTCCACGGCTTCAGAGTAACATTTAGCACATTGTTTTGATTAAAGAGCTGCGATTCACTCTCTGTGCTCTCGTAAAATAGTTTTCAGTAGCTGCAGGCAGTAGAAAATCTCTAAAAACCCACCTGCTCTGCACCTAATGGGAGACAAAGTTAGTGATTATTGGAGTGGAGCATTAAGCGGCTAAGGAGCCTTATGTCCCTGTGAGGTTGGAGACCAACGCAGAGCTGAAATCAAAACTGTTTACAAAGAAACAGATATGCAGCAGCATGATGATGCATGTTTTTTTATGGTATATTTATGCCCGAAACCGAATCAGGACAATTTTATTCCAAACCACAAGGTGATAGTCTCAGAGCTGCATCGACAATCTGCTTCTGTGTCCCAAAAAGGCTTCGAAAAAATTTCAGTCATGGCCCGTTTAAACGTTATTTCCGTGAGCATTTCTGCCCCAATGTGAACCTAAGTACATCTCTGTCGTGTTTCATAAATCTCCGCTACATTTGCAGTGAATTACCAGGACATAGACAGTCCCGATAAGTGCGGCTATTTGATTCATAGCCAGGTTGAAAAATGCAATATGTCCTATTTGAGGGTTCTCTGGTGGTAAACCTGCTGTTCTGACAACAAAAACTTGAATAGTCATCCATAATCTATGTGTTCTATCATAAAACAGACTAGTGAAATATAGATATGTGTTCAAACTGAATATGAGGCAATGTCAGGTATGAAATGCAATGATTTTGTGTCAAAACTGCCAACGACCTCAATACAGCACGGTTTTTCCTCCATCTTTCCCTTGTGTGTATAATTGCATCTGACAGCATGCAAGGTGAAATGTGGGTAGCTTTTTCTTCATTGCTGTTAGTAATTATGAACGAGTGCTCCCCGGCCACACATTTCCATAGCATAGCCTGAGAAAGACAACCTGAACTGTAATTATTTCTGGCAACGCTGAATTGCCTAACTCGATTTCTTTTTTTAATTTTCTTTACAGTTGGTTGTGAAGAGAGCATTCATTAATACTTATAGTGCTATTAAGAAATTATAGACACTTTAAGCACATGGACATTTTTATCCAGTGTTTCATTAATGATTACTTTTAAAAAAACAGTGTTATCAGGCAAGTATACATAAATACTACACAGTGCATGTAAGCCCATAGAAGTACAACCCTCTTCTTTATGGCAACACGAACTCCGAGCTAAAGGCGCTATTGCACTGTGTGCATCATAAGCTCACAAATGCTTTTAACGGCATTTGTGAGCTTCACCCCGGTTTCCATTTGTGTTACCATTTCGTTTCACTGTGCACATTCTGGCCCCGACAACACATGCCAGCGCTCAGAATTCCTGATTCCTCAGCTTCAAACGGGCCAGCAGTAAGTCAACAGGTGATATCTTTGTCTCATTATTTTCTGCACTCCACGGACGGTGCTAATTTGGCTTAGTCAAAGTAATAAATAAAAGAATTCAATTACAGTTCCGCAGATTTTGAGGACTACAGTAGAGACATCACTCGCCTTTATGAATGTGGCCCACAGGGTGTTTCCATTTGGTAAATGCTTTAATGCTTTAGAGGCATGTCGCAGCACAAAAAAAAAGACATAACACAGTTCTGCATGGTTCCGGTAGCATAAAAAAAAAACAACAAAAAAAAAAAACAACTGTCGTCCTTCCCCTGAGCAAACATTTAGAAACAGCCTCTGAACTGCCAGCCTCACTCACATTGCCTGGAATCAGGAATTTTCATGGAGCAAAGTGAAATGAAAATTCACAATGACATTCAGGCTAATCCACACCCACCTTACCTCGTTTTGCTCTCGGCTGTCTAAGAAAAGCCTGGTAAACTAAATTTGCTGAAGTGAGAGGAGGAAAGATGGAACACAGAAAAAAAAAGAGGACATACTGCAGGTTCGTAACTTCTCGTATTTTGCATACAGCAAATGGTCACATAATGCTGCGGTTAACAGTGAGATGAGGCTTTGCACGTTTGTGGATTCCATACAAAAGTCCCTGCATAGTTTGATCATTAAAACCACGGTCAAAACTTCAGGAGCTCAGCTTTCACCAGTTTAGCTCCTGATTTATTAAGACCACTTATGCAAATCCAGTCAATTGTAATTTTCCAATTAGAATACCTGAGGCGCAAACACAGTCCCCCAAGCCACAGCACAGCTCTCAAAACAACAGACGACGTCGACAATGGGGAGAACTGCAGCTGTGCCGGTTAGAACTCTGTCGTGACTTGGATTATTTTCTGTTTGGACTATGTGTTTTCATTATTTCTTGTGTATTTTGGGTTCTTCTGCTGTGTGTCCTTCCTGTTTTCCTGTAGCCTCCCTTACACATACACACACACACACACGCACACACGCACTGACACACACTCATGCACGCACGCACGCATGCATGCACGCACACACGCACACACCTGTTCTATCCTCATTGAGGATTTCTCAGGACAGCGTTAGACTTGCTAATGCGGTACTTGGGCTTTCATAATTCTGACAGGGGAGTACAGACTCCCAAGGACGGGTGCATGTGGTTATTCTCCCAGTGGAATAGCACTGCACTTCATGATCACCATCTCACTTCACTTTCATTTAAAAAATATATATGAATAAATACTAGTTATAGACCTGAATCTGAATATTCCAAGCTCTTTGTTTCAGTACGGGCAGTTCCAGGCAGTTCCTAATGCGCAATTACAGCCATTATATTAAGCAGACGCAAGAAAAATGTAAATGGAAAGCAAAGGCAAACAAAGCATTAAGTCAGAATATTGAAAGACAGCACTCTTCGAAGTAAAAAAAAAAAAAGTTTGGTTAAAATATAAACTTATTAATCTTAACTTTACCCTTAGGCAAGCTAATTTGTCCTGGAAAAAAAAAATAGATTTTAGACTGTGAGTGAAGAGATATCCAAAACAAATTATTCTCCATGTCTAACCACTACAGAAAAATCTGAGCCAGTGGCAATTTTCACAAGGACTTGCTGAGGTAATTACCGGTATGTTCTTGGTTTGGGTATCGAGAGCATTGACCTCCCGGTTACCTGGCGAGGCATATCAGCGCTCCAGCCGGCAGGACTTCATGTCACCAAAAATGTCTGAGCTAATTTTCAACCGGTTCAACCTTGATAAATAAGCCACACATTAGTGTTTTAGGTAACAAACAGCAGTATTCGAAAATGATTATCTTATGATAGGGCTGAATTATCTCTTCTGCCATTGGTGATATTTGAGATCCAAAGATCTGAGATAGAGATACAGATGCCGATCGAGAAGGGGCGATATAATTCCCAAACCTATCATGTCCGCGGCACCATCCTTCATCATAAGTATATTTTATGATTTGTTTTAGCTCTCCTCATATTGTGTCTGTGTAGTTGTTTTTTTTAGCGGTAGCCTGAATTTGCCACGTATTTTCATCAGGTTTTTTTTTTCCTCAAATAAATCTCATTTCCAAAACCAAGTCTTCTTTTTATAGTTTTTTATCAAAATATGTGTGGCCGTGGATCAGTATCTGACCGGCCGTGCATCGGCACTCCCTGCGGGGCTTTTATGATGAACCCAATAACATGACATATGCTACCCTTCCATTTCCCTACAAGTTGCCAAGAAATCACAATCGTATAGAGGTTGAAGGGTTTTATTGATTTTCTTGAATTATTAATTGAAAGTCATTGATTCTTAAAATGGTTGGAGATCAGGAACCACCCCCACCCCCACCCCCGCCCTCATATAACCAGCCACATATCACGTACCAGCCTCATGTGATATGTGGTCCAGCCTGCGGTGCCTGTGCAAGAGCAGTTTCAATCTCCAAAGTCAGCACTTCGTCCATCCCGGTCTCCTGTGCTGCAGTCCTCGCCTGCAATGCCTCCTCTACTGCAACAGTCCCCTGATCCAGTTCTACAGCAGTCTCCACAGTGCTATAAAAATACCAGTCTCTTGGGTCCAAAGTGTTGTCATTGCGTTCTCCAAAAACATTGAGGCAGTGTCTGAATTCCCTTACTGCATCAGTGCACGTTGCTCTTCCTCAGCCCTATGCTCTTCAGTTTTCCCTCCCAACTCCTGGTATTTCCCAAACCCCGATCTCCAACTGCCATCATCTCATCTTTCAATCAAAACATCTTAAGTAGCCAGAAATATCGATTTCTAGTCAAGCTTGCATCACCGAAACCAAACTTAACCTTCAGACCAGCTTCCCGTGTCGGTGAAATCCCCCTCCAGCGCCACCTCCTGCTTCGGCTCAGCCATCAGAGGTCCAAAACCCTTAGCCATCAACATGCGGTGAGCGTTGCCCCCATCAAGCTTCCTTGCTGTCCACCTCCAGACGCCGTCCATCAACCTTGCTCATATTTCGGTTGTCAACGTATCGGCAATCTGTACCCTGACTGGGTGTTGTTATTGTTCTCCTTCATGTCATCACGTTTCCTCGCGACACCCGTCAGCCTGACGACCTTGTGATTTCCCAGATTCATCCGTCCGTGTTTTTCTTCAATTCCACCACCTGCTCTTCATTTTGCCATTAGATCTTGTTGATTGTCAAGTCTGTTTTGCCGACTGTGCCTGCTCAGTTAAGCCTGGCTGGCTCGCTTAGTCTTGGCTTTTCCTGCGATATCCTGTTCCAGAGATTGCGTTTGTATTTTTAGATAGTAGAAATATATATATATTTTTCAGCATGCCAAAATTCAGTCTGGCATCTGAGTTTTGCACTTGGATCAACTTGGATTCAGTCCATCTAACAGTGCCAGAGACATTGACACCAGGGGCTGCCAAAAGTGAGAATGACTCAATCCAAGATTTTAGCTCCTTTTGTTTATGTCATCAAGCTGCAATAATGTAGAAAGTGTCACTTTCTTTTTTTTTCTAGTTTTGTTGTCTGTCAATTAAAATTCATGCACCCACTGTAAACATTATGATTACGATGATATCATTAATCTTTTAGACGAAATCAGCAGGGATGATCATCAAAGTAATCTTAGTTTTTTCAAGAGCCACTGTCGTTGAAATGAAAGTGAACAAAAAAAATGTACGTTTATTGGCCTCAATGTAGTAGAAAAAAAAACAACAACCTCTCGCCAGAATTCTGACTCATTTCCCAGGTTCTATTTTTTTCCCACGGTGTTCAGAGCAGGCTAAGCCTGTGTCCGAAAATGCTAATGTCAGGACACTCACTCGCTCACTCAGTCACTGGCTTGCTCAGTCATGGACAACGATGCATGTGGAGAAACAAACAGACTCTTAGTGAATGTCCAGGCAGTAGAGAGGAAGTCAAGTTCAACCGCAAGCCTACCAGGCGGGGCGGGTTGACTGGGGCTCTTCTGTCCTTTTAGCTGCCGTAGAGCGCAACGATCTGAGCAACTGAGGAACCACTAAGAAACTGCATGTCATGCATGAGGCAGCCAGTTGGCCTGTGGACAGTTTTCCTCGGCGTAAAAGTCGCATCTGCATTACTTTTGTGATTTCTATCTGATTGAATAGTTTTAATATAAAATCAGTGGGAGGAAGAGAGCCTCTGCCTTTTGTGTTTGTTTTTAAATCTCTTAATGTTACAACATGACACTGCTGATTTCACATTTTGTACCGGGTCCATTTTCCCAGGCGCTGCCACTGCTTGTTGGGCTAGCGGCCCACTATCACCCCACTGTGCTGTGGGCTCCAAGCTATTTCTATTTAATCAGCCTCCCACAATGGCACCGTCACAAACATTCAGTGGAATCGGTCCTTGCTTTTAACCTACCTGTACAAGGCCAGTGAGGTGCTCCAGAGCGCCCTCCATAGGAAGATGCAGAAGGTGATTGTCTCTGAGATTCAGGCGAACCAGCTTAACTCCAGAAAACACCCCAAGAGGAAGACTTCGCAGTAAGTTGGCATTGAGGAACAGCAGCTCGAGAGATGGCATGGTGTCAAAGGTCCCGCGCTCTATCTCCCGGATCTCATTGTACTCAAAGTAAAGGTACCTAAAGCAGAGAAATGGCTCAGTTACGTTGAAGAAAGTGTCGCTTCCACTCAGTATTTGGTGCCATCTATTTGCAAAGATTGGCAAACTGAAAGAACATTGTAAAAGCCATAAAGCCTGTCTTCCCTTGTCTCTCTCTTTACGCTTCTGTATAAAATGCGTTGATATATATAATATAGATAGTAGGTAAGTCAGTAATACTAGGAGAGGGAAATATCATGCCAACCACATCTCAGAAATAAAATGAAAACATAATATGTATGTAAATAAGTCTCAAAGAAATGTTATTCAATCCGACCCAGAGCAAATTAGTCGATCGCTATCAAATGATATTGCGCAATTTTACGGTGATGACTGCGAACCCTTGCCTTAGCATGACCGATCATTATGTTAAATTTAAGAAGCTTTGACTTTTGAAGGCTTATTCAACAACAGTAATCAGTGTGAACTAAGAGAAGAGATTAATCGAGGACTGATTGAGACTTTTCCTCGCATGAAAGACCTCCAATATTTTTCCTTCACTGAAATGAGGACTGGTTTAAATTATCTAGGCTTCACTTGGTCCTGAGTCACTAACAAAGGCCAACAAGAAGTTAATAAGAAAGGATTAGAAAAAGGATCATCAAAGAGTATCATTGATTGAAAGTCAAACTTCAGGATAGGTTTTTTGCATCCAGTCTGAAAACAACGAGCCTGAGAATAATGACAAATGTATGATGGTGAAATGCCAGATCATGTAACCTTCCTTTTATGACATACACCCTCTCATTCTCTTGGTAACAAAGCACGACAGCCGACCTACTACTTTAATTAAACACACTAACCTTTAATTCACTGGATAAACAGAATTACTGTAGATATCTGCTGAAGTCTGTGTACTTTATTTGGAGGGGAATTATCTTTTTTTAGGCTTAATCTGACAATGATACATGTGTATAATTTTGACAACTTTTCTTTTTTTTAAATAATAAGTCTATTCCCAAAAGAAAATCCACACGCCAAAGCTCCTTATCAACACCTCGCATGACGTCCCTGGAAGAGAACAACAACCTTTCTTTTCAATCTCGCCGCTTCCAATTGCAAAAACTTGCACCGACATCCATTTCCGCTTACTTTTAAACAAAAATGTCTAAACAGCTAAAATGATGCGTGGCTCCAGTTTATCCTATTAGCCTGATGTGTGGTGAAAGCAGGGCGCTGTGAAAGCTGACAGTCATCCAAAATGCTAATTATCTACCTTAGATTCTGAAGCCCGAGGAACATAGCAGGGCTGAGCCTCTCCAAGTTGTTTCCATTCAAGTAGAGGGTCTTCAGGCTTGTCAGGCTGGAGAAGGCTCCATCCTGGAGATATGAGATGTTGTTGCTGCCCAGGTGAAGAAGGTCGAGGCTGGAGAAATTCCAGAAGTCTGTGCGGTAGATCCTCTGGATTAAATTTCCACTCAGGTAGAGCTTGCGACCATTGAGAGGGCGGGGTGTGAGCTGGGACACGTTGAAGAAGCCATTATTCTTGCAGTTGACTGTCAAGTCCAGGTCGGTGATGTGCAGGTTGCAGGTGCAACCCAGAGGACAGATAATGGGAATCGGAGGTCGTGTCTGGTAGCCGGCCACAGGGGGATTCTGGTTGGGCATTAGACTGCGGGGTGTCGGGGATGTTCTGGAGAGCCTCTCTCGAGGCCTCTTGGTGGGCCTTGGGTGTCTCTCCCTGTCCTTACGCTCTGCGGAGGAAGAGGACGATGAAGTGGAGGAGGTGTGAGTATTCTGGCGAGAGCCGTGCACCATGGAGGAAGGTTTGGTTGGCCTGACTCGACCGGGGTGAGAGTTGGGTTTTGAATTCGGGGGCAAATGCTGCGGCTGGGTCCCGCCCGATGGCGCACCACCCTCCGCTTGCAACTCCTTATCTGGGAGATCGGCACACAGTTCCTTGCGAGGGATTTCCCTCAGGTCTTTCCCATGAAGATGGAAGGGATATTCGCAAGTAACGTCGCCGACTACAGCGGTGTATGGGATCTGGCCCAGCCACTGCTGAAGCTGCACTGCCTCGCAGCCACAGTTCCAGGGATTCTCCTCCAGCTGAATCTCCATCAGGGAACGACCGACATACTCCAGGGTTCCAGCATATGCCAGACTCTTCAGACGGTTTCCCCGCAGGTCTAGATGAGTCAGAGACACAGATCTGCAGTAGAGGAAGAGAAGCTGGACAGTTAGCTACATTAAATGAAACAACAGCGTTATACTGAATGAAAATAACTTCATACGTCTCACTGCAAAGGGATTTGCTTTTCATCCCATTAATACACACACACACACACACACATATATATATATATATATATATATATATATATATATATATATATATATATATATATATATATAAAAAATATATCACACACATTACAACATAA
>CAAKHD010001219.1:37149-51294 GCA_901007705.1 Fistularia tabacaria | reverse complement strand
CGCTGGCCCCCTCGCCCCGCGCAACCCCGCGGCGGCGGGGGAAGGGGGTTGGGGGGGGGCGACGGCGGCGGCGGTTGCGGCTGGGGCGGCTTTTTTTTTTTTGTTTTCCTCCCCACGGGAGACGACCCACCGCACAACACCTGCCCCCCCCCCTCCCCCGAGCGGAGGCGGGGGGCGCAACAGATGCCGCGGAGGCTGCGGGAGGATCACCCCCCCCCACTCCCGCACCGGTGGGTCCATTAATACGGCCCCTAAGTGGCACAGGTAGACGGTGTCCCCGATGCCCAACACATCCCCAACCCCAACCCCCACTCATCCCACCCATCCCCACCACCCTCACGGTGGACCAATGTCAGGGGATCTCCATCAAGGACAACCGCGATACCACGGTGCACAAAACGAGCGCACGGCCGCGCTTCAGCCATCAGGCGGCCGCTTTTCACGGCTGCGGGGAAAGATTTAATAACAACATGTCTTCCGCATTACTACGCAGAAAGTTCAATTTTCAGTTCAATTTCACATTGATTTTAGCGTGCATTAAGGTGAATCACCTTGAGGAAATGGAGAGGTGCGTCTCTCCTCTCTCTCTCTCTCTCTCTCTCTCTCTCTCTCCCACACACACACACACACACACACACACACACACAGATGCGCACTTTCCCTCCTCTACCTCTCCCCACAGCAGTGGAGGGGAACACTCTCCCAAGAGATTCCTATCAGAACAGTAACAGAGACTGTTCCAGTAATATCAGGAAGATGTAGATGATGGTTATAGATTTCAGGACTCTCAGGTGCATTAGGGTGTATTACAGCTTCCCCACAAGGATACTTAAGACTTGCAGTTGGGGGAGGTGGGGCAGCCTGTGTACCAACAAATGTATTTGCTTACAGACACACACAAACACACACTCACACGTCACATGTGAGATTCAGAGCTGCAGCTGATGTGCACAAACAAGCTTCAGCGGTGCATGGGGTTTGCGCTGAGTTCAACTGCATGATTGGCGATGCTGGATCTGTGGCAAGGCTAATGTGATCTCAGACCTGAGGCTATGTTGTTAGCCCCAGAAGTGTACGGATGCCCCCGTGATGGAGAATGTGAGGGAGGGCGGGAGGGAGGAAACGCTTCCTCGCTGTTGTGTTGTTGCTGAACCGTGGAGGCTCCCTAAATTAAAGAAAACAAACGGGGAAGAACTGAGAGAAGATGGTTATCAGGCGCCATCAGATACCTGCATGTCTGTTCTCTAGGGGCAGGAGCCACTCTGCGTACATAAAGCACTTTTTGGAGCATTTGACGGGGCCTCTAAAGTAGGGGATCTATTTATACTGGCCTAGTGCTGTCTGCGGAGCTGTCCATTGCTGAAATGGATGGGGATTCATGCTGTTTCATTTCAGCCACTTCTCCTTTCTTCCTCCTCCGCTTTCTCCTTCTCCAAAGGCTTTCTATTCTCCCATCTGAATTATTTCTGTCAGATCATACTTAGATTTTCTTCTATTTCACCCCCCCTTTTTTTCTCTCTTCCCCTTATCTCCCTTTTTCTTCTCCCTTTACTTTCTTACTTTGATTCTCCTGTGGGCTCTTGTCAATTGTGCGTGGTTTACATGCCATTCTCTCTTTGATTCCCTCCCTTTCTTGCATCTCTTTTGTTTTCCCTCGCCTGCTTTCTTCTCCCCCCATTGTGGACATATTGCAGGAAGCGGTCATCCCGTTTTGTAGCTCTCCCTAATTATGCTTTTGTTCACAAGATGTCCACTGGGACTTGCAAACATGAACACACACACACACACACACACACACAGTCACGAACACAGGAACGCACACACATACACACAAAACTCGAGGAAAGCTCCCACTGAGAGAAGGATCATGGTTTCGTGTTGTCCCCTGTCAATCCAAGGGTCAGCAAATCTGCTTAAAGCTACACGTTGTTCACATTATATAGCGCCATTCCTTAACACGTGTTTCGGGTTCTTTCGGGTCCCGTCACTGCCCCGAGTCGCTGGTTACTCAGTGGGATTAGGCAGTTAGAAAGACAGACAAGGACAAACTGGCAAGGAGTGGAAAGCGACCAAGGAAAGGGGGGGGCGAGGGGGCAGGCCATTTGTTGGAGAGAGTGAAACGAACACGAGTGGTGGGAATTTGGGGGTTTGCTGTGGCTGGCTGAGGTGTGAGAGTGAGATAGAGGCGCAGATAGAGGGGAGGATGGAGGGCAGGTGGTTCTGTCATTAGCTCCAGATTAAAGCAGAGGGCAACTCCAGAGGACTCACCTCTGATTCACACAGTGGTACTGCAGGCAAGGACAAGCCTCCCAGGAGGCCTGGAACACATACACACGAGCACACGCTAAAGTGACTCACAGGATTACCCACAGGCACATGAACACACACTAACCCGTGCACAGAAAGCCATATAACACCCCCTCCTCATTTAGCATAGCTACACTGTGACTCAAAATAACATACAGACTCCCACACACAGAGCAATGCAACACACACACAGGCACATGCACATGGTTGAGCTAATTAATCAAATCTCCTGTTTTAATTTGGATTCAAATCAGTTGCCATGGGAACCCTGCCCTCTCGGAATCATCAGGTAAAGAGCGGTCTCGTGGCTGGCGCCTCTGCTTCTGATGACTCTTCAGGAAAGCTGACCAACGGGGACCAACTCATAATACCTACAATGATTCAGCTGGCTGCATTCTACATTGTGTTTTTACACAGACACATTTTTCTGGGGAGGCCTGAGGTGCCTGATCTGAACATCAATTTTGGCTCAGTCATAGAGAGGGACAAAAAAAGTGAGGGTGAGGGTGAAAAAAAAGTGAAATTACGACAGGCTCAGGTAGCAGCGTATGTGTTGGCAATAAAGGGGAGGTTCATGGTTTGCAGAGGCCTATCAAATCAATCACTAACACCAGCCAGCCATTCCTGGAAAAGTTTTCGCATGGCGAGCCATGTAAAGGCACTTTCCCACAGTTCTAATAGGGTGCTTATCCTCTCTATTACCACACCACTGCAACTTCAATTTCAGACTCGCAATTGCTCTGTGCTGCCAGCAGCACTGCATGTCTGAGAGAACTTTGCTCTGAAAACATCCTTCTTGGTGTTTTCACAAGGAGTCAGTGGATCAATAGGATGGTCAAAAAAAAAAGGAAGGGAAAAACAAGAAGGAAAAAAATGGGTGTGTTAATTAACATTAGTTCATACTGTAAAACGTATTTACAGTTATCGAGGAATATGTTTCTACACTAACTTATGATGGATTTGTATGTTTTCACTCTCGACAGTTTATAACAATGTTATTCAGTCTACTTCATACATTAATAACCATTGAATAATTCAGACAGCAGTAACTGCTGACAATTTTATCTTTATAACTTGTGATTATCGTTTGAAATATTAATTACGGTGCTACGTAGCTGATATCAGTGGGACCGTAACTAAAGATTGTTCTCACTTTTGATTAACCTGTCATTCTATTTAAAAAAGACTCAAAATCAAGTCTGTGTTTTTCTAAAGCCCCAAATGAGGTTTGCTTTTACAATGTAAAAGGTGGTGTTACAACTCTCCTGAAAAGCACCCAGGGGAGAGAAGGTCAGCCAAGCCAGGAGAGCCGGCCGAAGTCTCTGTCCCGTGGGAGGAAAGGGGGGGGGAGACTGCAAACGACAGTGAAGTCCCTCGGCGTTCACTCCTGCAAGCGGGGAAAGGGTTACTGCTCGGCCGGTGGCTGGGGGATCACAGAAGGACACAACACTCGGTACTCCGATTAAGTGAATGAAAATATAAACAAAACTTCCAAGTAGTAAATTTGCTTCAAAACCATTAGAGTGTTGTCGTGTAAAAAAACAAAGCAAAAAAAAACCCCAATGCAGTTTTCAGTGCTTTTTGTCTGATAAGTGGATGTTTTGAAGATTTAGTATCCCAGGTGCAAGGGCGTATAAAAAAAAGGAACAGATGAAGATAGAACAAAACAATTTTTTTGTCTGAAACTACAAAGTTTCTTTCGTCTTTTGATGTATTACACGTTCAGATATTCATAGAGCTGAGTGGATCTGTGGGTGTTGAAAAATTTGATTTTGACAAAAAAAAAACAAAACACAAAAAAACGTCTGGGAACACTTTTTGAATAATACCGATGAATAAAGAGTCAATTAGCACATATGTCGTTCGTGAGAGTTAGAGCACTGACATTTCATATCAAAAGTTCTTCGACTTCCTTATTCCAAGACATTGACTTATTACTAATGAAATCCTTTTGGTTAAGTTCAGGGTCTTTGGTAACCATGCACGGTCGTCACGGAGGATTGATTTTCCCTTAAATTATAGATTCTAACCTTTAAATGATTGTGCATGTTATATCAGGACACTAAATCAAAAGTGGCCATTTGTTTATGCATTTTGTGACCTTAATCAACATTACAACACTTCAAAATGTTGACAAGAGATATGTGTCAGTGGATACACGGGTGTTATTAGGATTTCATTGCATTAAGTGTTATAAATCATCAACGACTGAGTAATTCCAATTACTGTGTCACTCATGGCATACTCATTGACTGGCATAAGTAATATATTAAAGGGTATATTATCATGCTAATCATAGAGTATTCTATCATTTGAGATGCCCATTTTTTAAAGGGTTACTATGAAATTCAATGCTTTAAAGTAACGGCACAATTGTTTTCATATTCATCCATGTGCTGGCCATTAACATTAGTTTTAATTGGTTTTTGTGGAGGGAAAAGTCGGACTATTTTGGAAGCGCGCTGCCTCTATCAGCCACAAGCGTCTTAATATTAGCTCAGGAGGAAGCTGCACTTGATGAATTTAAGGGAGAGATAATGCCAAGTAAAGCCATTAGGATACGGGAACTCAGGCATGTGTCTGGCTCGCCGGTTGTCATGGTTGCGGTGTTTATCACCTCTTTCTGCCGACAGAAGCCCAGGGGCAAATCTGATTGGCTTCAGACAGAGAGACACAGAGAGCGAGCTGGTGAGTGAGGGGGAGGACATATTGGCACAGCAGAGGGGTAAAATGCCAACATGCTACAGAGGGGAGGACGAGGAGGGACACTGGACAAATGTCAATGTGGCTCCCTGAAAAAAAAAAGAATAATTTTAATTTCATCCGTTTGACTCGGATTAGTTGCTTAAGGTGCAGTTTAATACAGTTTTCATTAGGATGCGCTTCATGATGTTTTAAAATATGATTTTGAAATTGCTATGGGTCATTGCGGCATCTACAGTACTCCTTCGATTAAAACTGACTTTTAATGTTGTCGTGGAGCCCCGGCAAAGACACATTTGAATGTGTCCAAATCCATTCCTTTTACCGTGATAAACTTTAATATACATGATCTAAGGGCCTCCCATCTTTACGGGCAGGGTTGAAGAGGAGTGGGGTGGGAGGGGAGGTTGCACCACAGCTTAAAAACTGTCTTGTGCGATAACTTCTACTTTTAAAAAGGAACACTCTGGAAAACATTGTCAAACATCAAAAATAAATACTTTCGCTATGATGAGCAGGTAAACATTTACAAACAGAGTTCACGTTAAGTTACACACGTTGGAGAGAGAATAACCATAGCCATAGCAACAAGAAGTCACCTTAAAACAGGAAAGCAGCCCCTTAGTTTTCACATACCATGGCCCCCAGCAGGAGCAGGATTATTTTGATACTATGTTCACATTACAACACTTCTCCCCCCTTTTAAATGTCAACAGTCTCCAAAAGACAAGTGAACTTGGAGAACCCGACAGCGGTATACATATTTTAAGGGATACACACACACACACACACACACACACACACACACTTTACACAACACCTTGAAAAGCATGACAGATTTAACATTCCATGCAACATAAAACCTCAACTGCTCCATCAAAAATTCAGTCTGTCTGGAAGATCTCCGAATGCGCTGTGACCTTCGCACCACCACGGGACCCATGGAGACAGCTGAGGTAGATGTTTGTGTGATTCTACTGTGTGTGCCCACCCTCTCCGGGCCACACGGAAACCTCTGCCTGGGTCGCTCTCTCTCTCTCTGGCAGACCCACTTCCACACAGCGGACGGTCCTCTGGCAACTCAGTGGGGCCGACTGACTGAGCCTGTGTAATGCCCCAGGCGCATGAGATCTTGAAATCTTTCTTTTTGTTTTTTCCCACTTTCCCTCCACTTTTGTTCTTCATGTCCAGACACAGCTGGTCCAGCCTTGACTTGGGCTTGCGTCTCATCAGCATATCTTTCCTCTGGTGTGCATCCAGTTGTAATCTGTGGCGCGAGGTGGGGTTTTTTAACAGAAAACTTGAAAGCTGAGTACTGAGAGAATCCCCTTTCTTCAGCTTCAGGCCCTCATTCACTGTCTGAGCAGCCCGGTCCGCCGATTCATTTGAGGCTGGCTGAAAAGGGGCTGTCCGTCTGTGATGAATGTCATTCTCTCGCGTGAACTCTCTAAATGGCTCACTGGTAAACATCGGACCATTATCAGTTACGGCGTGTCAGGCAACCCGTGGACTGCCAACACTTGCCCGAGTTTGTCGACGGTTGCTGGGGCTGCGATGTTGGTCATGATGTTGGCCTCTATCCATTCTGTGTGTATCCACTGTTTTAAGTCATCTGGCCCCATAAAAGGATGAGAAAATTTCAAATGTAGTGGGGCGGTCTGACCAATCACATTTGTGCAACGGAGAAGGTTGAGGTGTGTTTTAATTGGCCTGACAATGTGTACCTCTTCCAAATCCCGACCCACCCTCAGCCACCAGACATGAGATCTCACGAGGCTTTTCATCCAAGGCCCCCCATTCGATGACCCTCATGTGAATCCTTAACGACCTGGCAGAGGCACGATGATTCTTGCGCCCCGCAAAATACTGCCATCCTGCAGACTCAGTTCTGTGTTGCATTTAGCTTAAGGCAGAAGCTCCTTTCCTTCCACCCCACTGGGCCAGCCTTGTAAAAAGGAAAGTTTCAACCGGGTCCCACTCTGTCACTACAGGTGTCTCTGCCAGCTTCTCCAAGAAGAAAAGTCTCTGGTGGCGCATAAGTAACTGTAGGGGTCTCAGGTATAGGCAGATAACTCGGTGCATCATTGTTTGTATTGTCCACACCAGCTCTGTACCCTCAAGTTTACTGGTAGCGTTTCTCGGTGAACCACCTTTACTTTTATGCTTTAGCTGTAGAAAGAAGGGACCCTTTGCTAAAAAGTGCCGAGGCTCAAAGGGGAAACTGGAAAGCTAATCAGACCGTGGTCAGGAGAACATGGAAGACTCATTCCTCAGGGTCAGCGAGGCTATCTCATCTGCGGTTAACCCCCTTTTTCTGTTGCTGTGGCGCTGACGGTGACTTCTAATCCAGAGGAGCTGAGCTCTTTTATTTTAACGGCAGCTAGCTTAGCCACCAACACCTAACACGACTGTTCTGGAGGGGGTAAAAAGAATAACTATCTCTCCCTTGACACACCCAACACAACAATAACAACACCACCTACCCAAATGTGTTTTGTGGGGAGTTTGGGAGACCTAGCCATCTAAATGTTAAATGAATGTCGAATAGATGAATGGATGGGTGGGTGGATGGATGGATGGATGGATGGTTGGATAGATAGATAGATAGATAGATAGATAGATAGATAGATAGATAGATAGATAGATAGATAGATAGATAGATAGATGACAAATGATCATGTGTAATATTTGCCCAGCATTCCCAGTGGCCTCTGCCTGCCACTTGGCGGAACGGAAACCTATCATCCCAGTTTGAGCATCGCGTTGAGGGATGTGAAGTGGGGCGGCAGTCATGCGGTTATCTGACACCACCTTTCACATCCACTCCCACTCCGACCATTTATTTAATATATTGGCTAAGAACATCGAAAACCCCTTGACATTTACCAGTGATGACAGGTTGAACACTCTCTATCTAGAAGCTATAATCATAAACAGATGGGTGTTGCTGCTGATACATTGCAGTTTCCAGGTCTGTTCAGGTGACTGCATCTTATTACTGTCACCGCCGCCGGCTGCACGACGCACGTGTTGACACAGTGGGCCGCGCCCCTTTGGCCGCTTAAACCAATCACGAATTGTCATATTGAAGCGCTTCCAACTTCCCGGCGAATCACAGTGCCGCTTGTTGAGTAGCCTCCGACAATCACACTCGCTCTGGCCTTTCAGTTAGCGGCACTGGAAGGTATCGATACTGTCACCGCAACGGCTTAATGGGAAAGTTTGGGAAACAAACTGTTTTAGCTAACGGTTTATTTGTATTTGTTTCGTGATATAAAAGCTTGAAATCTTTAGGAAGTGTATTTCTACGCATATAGGGCTACTCTTGCTCAATCTCTGTGGCTGTTTCCATGCACACACCTGTGTTTGGTGCTGCTCACTCGTCCGTTTGGAGGCAGCCCCGGTCACATTTTAGCTGACATCTTGCTGAATAGGACGAAACCACCAGAGACCATGTGTGAATAGCTGTATTGTGGGAGCTCGCCAGTGACAGTTCTGCCTCAAACCGACAGGCCTCCGACTTTTAGCTTCCCCGTGTTGTATCGGGCCCGCGGGTTTAGTCCCGGCATCATACGTGCGCTGAGGCTGACACGGCGTGTGGCCGCGCTGACAGGTAAATCGCCGCTGACAGCTAGCTGTCCTGTCGCTTCTGGTCGCGCCCTGCTGTCGGCCCCTATGCCGAGGATGCCACAGACAAGCAAAGCCAGGAACTCTCCTGCCTTGGGTTGTTCGGTATCGGTTCATACGGGGCAACCGGCGCAAGATCCGGACCCAGCGCCGAGGGAGGAGAGCCGGACTGCCGGTGACGCTGCAGGAGGAGGAGGAGTGGAAGGAGGGGGAGAGGACAACCGTGGAGACAGCGAGATCATCAAGTCGCCCAGTGATCCCAAACAGTACAGGTAAGGGATGCTGCTCACGCTTCTCAGAGAAGGACATTTTTCCAAGCTTGTCCTCCAATAAATTCATTAGTCACAGTTTGACAAATACTGCCTTCCAGTGTCACTGGCTTGAGATTCCCCAACTGTGCTTCTTCTTGGTCGATACAGAAAATTATGCATTAATAATAATTGATCACTTGTTTGTTACTGTTTGTCTTGCATGTTTTTTTTTTCTTATTTTAGTCTAGAAAACTTTTAATTCCAAATGTTCAGATTAGGGGCAAGGAATATATTCATCGATTTGCATTGGACATCGCCTGACCTTGTTCTCGTGTCATTGATTTAGTATTGGATAATTGTTTTACAATTGTTGATGTTGTCTTACACAGTAGTCAAATTGATGTACTGCTACATCCACCAATGAAGTAATGTTGTTTGTCTGTGGGGTAGGGGTTATGTGCGAAGTTTTGTGAGTTAACATATTTCCTCAAAAATTAGCATGCATGAAGTGTTGATGTATTCCCAATATATTGGTGCATTCCTGTTTGAGTCTCCTTAGTAAAGAATGATTAATGTTTGATTTATCTGTACTGTCTTTTTGGAGATTTGAGAAAATAAGAGATGTAAAAAACACACACACTAAAAACAACACCACCCAAACAAATATTTGCAAAGTCAAACATTTCGAAATGTTGCACAATTTTTGTATAAAGTTGAAAGAAAACACTTCCAGACATTATCTAGGAGTTGTTCCAAATGTCAACATAGACTGAGACAAATTTGCATGTTTATAGGAAACAAGATTACAACAAATGCAAAATAATGATCTATATCTGTCAAGAGAATTGATTTGCAGAATAGGTTTGAAAATAAATAGAAATGTTATACTCACAATATTAAACAGAGAAGAAATAAAAAAATCCTCCTGTCATCCAAAGTGTAAAACAGACTATTTGTAATAAGCTAAGACCTCCACCCTGCTTCGTTAAATCATTGCTTCAAAGGTCACGGGCTATTTATTTGCACATATAGAAGGTGTTATTTGTGCAAAATAACTACAAAAACTAACCTAAAACTCAAAAGCCTATTTAAAAACTAATAAAAGAGTTGAAAAAAATTATGTAAACTGAATGAATGATTGCATCAGTGGCACCTGAGTGAGTTTAAGACAGGCTTGGAAAAATCCTTTAACACGCATAGTCAGATAATGTTTCTACTCCCTCTAGTATTTAAATTATGCATTATAGTACTGTTTCATCATGTATTCCCTCTATTCTGTAGTTATTCTCTGTCTTTGTTATTAATGTGATTGTATTTGCAAAGGAAAAAGCATATGAAGATAGTCTTTTTACCTTTGCCAAGGAGGTTAGGTTGTCTTTACTTGTTTGTAAGCCAGTTTGTTTGTCTGTCTGTCTGGCATCTGGATTAACAATGAAGAAAGAAAAACAGCTGCGCCGATTATTCATGAAGATTTCTGTCCAGCCTCGAGCATTGGTCAAAGAATAACCCATTGAATTTTGCGGTAGATCCAGACAACGTCGATTTTTCAGGATGTACTATGAAGACCTTGGCAGAGGTGCCCTTCTCGTCTTGTACTTCGAGTGAAAAACTGATCCAAGTCCACAAACTCGTGCATTAGTGCACCGCTGCTTTTACTGTTGGTCGTTTTGATGGTTTCATGCTACTAGCATTCACCAGTGCCTTGGGCATCTGTGGGGCATGTGAAAATTTGCTATGAAGTAACTCAAAACAACAAAGTCTCAAAGGGTATGAGAGGCAGTCTGCAAAGAGACATCTGAGCTAACAATCTGCTCTATGAAAGGAGCAGCACCACCCTGCTCCTTCCCAGATCAGGCCTGTGCCATCTCATCCCGTCCTCAGCATACCATCGCAAATCCCTAGCGTGCTAAGAATTTTGCATATTGTTATAGTCAATCCACTAGGTATGTTTGTGCTATTTGAGCAAGAGTTTGTTCCTATAACTGATTGCGTTAGATGATTGTTTTGGGTCATAGTAATTTTAATAAATGCTAGCATTACCATTTTAACTAGATTTAATTTCAGAGGTGCCAGGACTTGCGCTGCTTTATGGACTTTACGCCATCAGATGTAGGCATCAGAGCAGCACGTGATGTAGCCATAATGTTTTTGTACATATTAATGGTGCAAGGAAATTGTCTGACTTTCCAATACATATACATTGACAATACAGCCACGTGAAAGAAAAAAAGATATCAGTAAAATGCAAAGACAAAGTCCTTTTTTCCAAAAGCCTGCTATCTTCTGATTATGCAACTTCTGGAAGCCTTCCAGGGAGCAGTGCTTGAGCATATCATAGATGGACTGTGCCTGAAGAAGAGCACATCTGAAATCTGGAATGTTTATAATCATATGTTCCCTTCAAAAAAGCTGTCTTTTTCAATTACCCCCTCTCAGGTATATTGTGCTGGACAACGGGCTGCGAGCTCTGCTCATCTCAGACTACAGTGGCCCAGCAGCATCAGAGGATGAGGACTCAGAACCAGATGATGAATTAGAAGAGGAAGAGGATGAGGACGAATCAGATGAAACGGGAGAGGATTCTGAGGAAGAGGATGATGATGATGCTGATGACGACGATGACGATGATGACAAGGAGGGGAAAAAGATGCGAGGAAATGCGGAAAAACAGGTACCACCTTGGATAGCAATGCAGAAGCTCCTGCAGCATCAGTCCACAAAAGGACAAGAATAATTTAGTCAGTGCGAAATGTATTTGTGCTGAAACAAAAGTTTGGCCAATTGATAGCAGATATAAACAAAGCGAATGCAACTGGAACATCTTTAAATTGATAAGAGGTATTTTTTCAATTTTATGGATTCTATCTCTTCATTCCCGCACCTAAGATGGAGAAAGAAATCCTTTACATTTTGTAATGAGGACTTAGTGTTCTTTGAGCTGAATCTTCACACCAGCAGGCTAACTGGGTCACAATATCTGACGTTTTCACCCGAGCAGCAAACCTGAAGGGGGCACTGAATGGAGGCAGGGTAATCAACCATACTTTACATTATGCTCATGAATGTTTCCACCGAGTTTCATGGTAACACTGAACAAGTGTCCTTGATGTTCAAAATCAATGCAAAAAGGAATGTCATCAGAAATTAGTTAAGGCTCTTTCCAGTCAGTGTCATTGTCAGTGAGTGTTGTCCACGTCCTTGGGTTCTAGAGGTTAAAATTGACTGGATCTTAACAGCAAGGGACTTAACTTTGATATCAATGATGTCTTGTTGTCCAACATACCTTGTTTTCCCAAGTTTCAACATTTTAGTTTGTTAGTTGGAAAATACTTTTTCATCTTCTTTTCTGTCATCGGTCCTTCTCATTTCCTGTTCTAGATATATTTTTGTATTTCATAGCATTCCTCGTGGTCAAGTTCCGACGAGCACAAACATTTCACCACTAACTTAATATGACATCTGGCCTGCCTGCCTTCATGTGCCATGTGATGTTTTGTAATACACGTAAAGAGGGCCTGACAAACACTCTGGACTTGACATCGAATCTAACGCTGGAGACTCTAGATTTGACTTTTACTGGATATACAGGGACTTTACTCCGACATGGTCTCCAACATGTGATCAGAGGCAGGAAAATTCACAGCGACTGCAAAGTCAAAGTTTCTGACACTGATGAGGGCACAGCAGTGGTGAAATCCTTGTTGGTTTTCGCACCGTGTTATGTTTCTCCCCAAATGTTTCATAACTTTCCAAGAGAATTTTCAGAATACTGGGAAAAAAAAAGTACAAGTGTGTCGTGTGAGATTTGCAAGTTGATCTGGTGGTACAGGAGTTTCTATTTCTTCGTCTTACAGAATCAGTCATGCTGTTTTATTTCCTTATTCATTCAGTACAGATCAAAGCTTGTTTTGAAGCGTATTAATTAGTGGTGGTTTACTGTCAGGAGTCTTACTGGATATTAGTTTGTTACTCAAAGATGCTCTAAAGTAACTGCTTTGATGCATATCAGTCATTCTGTGACTGATGTGTTGTTTTTTTTTTTCATCTGTGTTTTTCATCTACATTTTTTTGTTACGGAACTGTTTCTTTGTCTTGCCCTGCCAAGAGACTACAGATGCAAATTAGACTGAAGATATAATCTGGTGTGGTGCATGAAATGGTGACATTTATGTTTAAGCCGAACACTGTCCTTTTTGGATAAATATGAAATAAAACTTTCTTTGAACATTTAAAGTCCACAGCATCAAATCACCCTAAGCTCAGATTCAAATCTCTGCATGTCCTTCATGCCAGTGGAAGTTTTTAGTTCTGTTTCATAATTGGAGCTAAATGGTGCAAGTGACCAACTTTATTCCCAGAAGTTCTCTCATAAAGCAGAATTTACTACCTGTCCACTCAAAAGGCTAAAAATAACTCATTAGGTCCTCATGTCATTAGATTATACTATGTGCAACAAATTTTGGGAGGATACATCCCAAGACCGGTAGACAGTAGTTTCAGGAGCGCTGCTGTTGGACAACTTTTCGAGTCATGCTACTTGTCACTATGATCTGGTCATGTAAACAAAGCTACTTTGAAAAGTTCTAGGATTGTATCTTGACTTTGGGAGTAATATTGTATACATTTTCATTGCAATTGCTTTGTTTGGGACAGCGTCGCAACATTTCCACGACCCAACTGAGGGGTTAGGTGACTAAAATATGGGCAGTGTTTCAAGGGGAAAACAGTTTCCAGGAACTGCAGCAGCTCTGCAACATCCAGCCACACCCTACAGCAGAGAAGATATTTCACTTGCTCCTAAAAAAAATAACCCATAGCCGGGTTGTAGCTGGTGGAATAATAGGGTACAGCCAAAGTCCATAGGCATCATCCTCTGCTGCCGTGAATGAGCTTGTGTACAAAATATAATGAGTCATTGTCAGACAGTCATTGACATCGTTTAGAAAATAGCATGAAAAAGCTTCATGGACACAAAGCTTATGCCACATGAGCACATTGTAGAACCGAACTTGATATATTGTGTGTGTGTGTGTGTGTGTGTGTGTGTGTGTGTGTGTGTGTGTGTGTGTGTGTGTGTGTGTGTGTGTGTGTGTGTGTGTGTGTGTGTGTGTGTGTGTGTGTGTGTGTGTGTGTGTGTGTGTGTCAGTCTGCAGCAGCTCTGTGTGTTGGAGTGGGCAGCTTCAGCGACCCCAGTGACCTCCCTGGTCTTGCACACTTTCTGGAACACAGTGAGTAATTATAGTAATTACGGTGAGTA
>CAAKHD010001219.1:24542-37129 GCA_901007705.1 Fistularia tabacaria | reverse complement strand
TCATGGACACAAAGCTTATGCCACATGAGCACATTGTAGATCCGAGCTTGATATGTTGTGTGTGTGTGTGTGTGTGTTTGTGTGTCAGTCTGCAGCAGCTCTGTGTGTTGGAGTGGGCAGCTTCAGCGACCCCAGTGACCTCCCTGGTCTTGCACACTTTCTGGAACACAGTGAGTAATTATAGTAATTACGGTGAGTAGATTTGGATGGAGCAGAGGGGTCTTAGTCTCTATATCACCCTTGTTACTTGATTATGCCTTATATTAAGAGTAACAAGATACTTAGACTACGATTCTAAGTTTCTCTTGTGAAGCGAAAAAGAGCAGTCTTTCACCTCCCCTTTGAAATGCAACAATACTTCTGAATTGTATTCTGCTCTATTGATGCGCCTGTCAGTGGAGAAATTGTTGTGTCTGTCTCCTCCAATGATTTGATTGGTGAAGATTGTTTCTGACTCGCCATTCTAAAAACAAGCTCTTGCTCATTGTTACACACTGTCGTCACCGCTGTCAACAATGTTTACATCAATATGTAGAGCTATCGCTGAAGTACTATACGAGGAAAAATAACTATCGTGTTCTAATCGAGCTGGCTTGAATATGCCAGGATGTATCTAGTTTTGGGAAGTTTTCGTCCAAAATTCAGAAAAAACACAAGTACATTAGCTTCGGTGAACGTTCAAGGTTTAAATGCAAAGCTCGGAAGCAACAAATATTCATGGGCCAAAAGGCCTCAAACTAATGCCCCCATGCTGAGATCAATGCAAAAATGTCAGCATGTGGGTTGTTTGGGAAGCTTTTTAGCCCATGGTTATTGGTGTTCTGGGGATCTCTACTTTTGACCTCAACTTATATCTCCCATACCACTTCACCCAACAAAACTTTTTAATAGGGCTTGACCCAGACAGAGTTTTTCTTTTGCAATTCCACTATATTTGCTGAACATCAGCTCGTCCGAGACAGGGCACGTCTGCTGTTGTCCTTATAGTAATTTAATTTTCTTATCTGGACTCCTTTTGTTAGTATCATTGCCAAATCTCACCCACGGTGCCCCATTTTTGTCTACCTTTTTTTCCTGCCTCCTCTGCACACCACTGTAAACCCATCTCCACCCACCTCCTCATTTGCATACATTGGCTTACTTAATCAACGCCACTTGGGTTGTTATTTTTGCAGACAATTCCAGAGGCCTTTGCTGATGTGCTTCCCATGCACCTTTGTGTGTTAGCGTATGAAAGGGTTTCGTGGCCCAACAGCTACAGTATACTGCCAAAACGAAATATCAGGGAAATAGAATATACTGTAGATTGTCTTTTGTTTTACTTTGGCAATGAGTTAAGCCAATATTAATTGGTAGAATATGGGCTATTTTCTTTCTGTATTCACATCACTCGGAGGTCCCGACACAAAAATGCTTCGATGTTCGATTTATGAAATGCAACATTAATTTAGAATTGTTGATTTAGTTTTGTTTTGTAACCAGTGCAATGTCTGGTGTTTCTGCTGCCAAACAGCGGAAAGCTTTTTTTTTTAACTTTAGTCCTCGTCGTGAAGTTGTCTTGAAAATGTATTATTGTATGCTTGTTGCAAAACATGAAACTGGAATTTTGAAGCTTGACAGTCAAGTCAACCGTTTCTCTCCATACCTTAATTATTCCAGCAAGTTCCACTACCATGGTATTTTTATTTTTACATTTGGAATGCTTTTGGTCATTCAAAAAGTTGCAGATTGTTGAATGTCTGATTTTCGAAAGTTGAAAGATCCAATCAAATCAAATGATTCAAATCTCTGTCAAAAACTCATGGTATTTTGCTTTCTTTTTTCTTTTTCTTTTTATGATTTCCTCTGTCAGTCTATGTAACATACCAGACTAGTGTTGGTCTATAAAGTAAGAAAAAACTGAATCGAGAAAGTAACCTGTAGTTTGCTTGAATGTTGCATCATACTCATGGCATGTCTAATTGTTTAAGAATATATTATGGAGCTCACCATTTTCTCTTTTGTTAAGAGGCGCATGCTGTGTGAACTGCTTTGTTTTGCCACATACATTTCATTTGAGCGTCAAAGGAAAAGCCATGCTTGTACGGTGGATGATTAAAATACACGGCTGCATATTTCAGCAGGTGTTTTTTTGAAGACCTTTTTGATTTGATAATTCAATTTTAATTGTGAATATGCAAGTCAGTACAGTTTTCCCCCCGATGCTTGAAAGCCAGTGCTTGATTTTCTATCCTAAGTGGCTGTAAAGCCATTTCTGTAAAGTAATGACAGGATGGAGTATTTGAAGTGAACAGGAAAATAACTGACTTCTAGACAAGGGCTGTTTAATTGTCACATGCTAATTAACCTATTTATATTTCTGTTCACACACTTAATGGTTGAGGAGATTATTTTATGGGACCTTGAAAGGTTTCATATTGTGGATTTACAGCCCCTCTTTCCCTTTACTGAATCCCCCCTGCTGTATTTATTCGCATCCGTATGTGGCAGTGGTGTTCATGGGCAGCGAGAAGTACCCCTCAGAAAATGGCTTTGATGCGTTCCTTAAGAAGCACGGGGGAAGCGACAACGCCTCCACCGACTGCGAGAGGACCGTCTTCCAGTTTGACGTCCAGAGGAAAAGCTTCAAAGAGGCTCTTGACAGGTGAGAAGCGATCAGAGGTTTTTGTGGTCGGAGCAGTCTTTCCGAAAAAGTGGACTTAAGAAGTATCGGGGATTTATAGGTAAATGTCGGAACGTGGGAGATGAAAAAAAGTTCCTGGGACGATATTCAAAACAAGCTAAAACCCCATTCTTCTATTTTAGTTTGAACATAGAAAACTCAGTGCTGTTGGCTCTAGTATTACCATTTTGGACACACTGTCTGGATTAATAACATAAAGGTCATGGTAAATCCATCTGCAACCAAAACAAAACAAAACAAAACAAAGGGATGTATCACCCCGCCGTCCCTTGGAGCGTATATTGAAACATACAATATTTGCATGAAAAAAATGCAAATCTATGCAATCATCTGTAAATATTTTTTATTTAACCCTTTTTTTCCTTTAAATATCTGTTTGGGCAGCACGCTGGCCCAGTGTTTGGCGCTTGTTGGTGCGCGATTCCCACAGGGGGCCTTTCTGTGTGGAGTTGGCGTGTTCTCCCCGCACCTCCAGTTTCCTCCCACAGTCCAAAAACATGCAGGATGTTCAATGAAAGAAATTGGAAAAATCGCCCAGATGTGCAAATGAGAGAGAGTGAATGGTTGTTTGTCTTGATATGTGGCCCTGCGTTTGACTGGGTTTCCAGACGGATCGACTAGCGACCGGTCCGGGGTGAGCTCCGCCTCTCGCCAAATCACAGCTGGGATGGGCCCTGGCATCCCCGCGACTCTTAAGGGAAGGATAAGCGGTAGATAATGGATGGATGGATCTTCTGTTTGTGAAAGTAGGCTATGTCCAATAATATCCATGCTTTTGAATATTAGAGAATTTCTCAAGGAATTTCAGGTAATTTCTTGCTGGGTTTCAGGTAATATCCTTCAAATTTTAAGGCACTGTCATGCTAATTCCAAGAGCTTTCTCAATTATTTTTGTGACATACACTCAGTGAAAGGATAATACACGGTGCTGTCTGCACTATGTGTTCTGTTTTAATTTCAAACCTTTCCAGCCGTTATTCTAATAATCAAGTGAAATCTAGAGACACTCTGGCCTATTATATTGAGCCCTGATCGCAATGCAGAATTCTGCCTGAACCTAAACCAAGCCCTCACTTTGATACCTTTTGGAGTCTGAACCCAATTATCTCACAACATTTCCCTGAACAAGTTTACTTAATGGACAGTGGCAGCAACTTAATTTGTTCTCATTAAATGTGAAATTATTTGTTGGACAGGTTATTATGCTATAACAACACCTGATGTACTGATTTTTAATTTTCTTAATTCAGGAAAAAGCTCGGAACAAGTATAGGTGTAAATTAAAATAGCCAAGGTAGCACAAAAAAGAATTGCAACGTGTCCGGGACAGATGTAGGCTTGTCACTGGAACTGTATTAGGGCTCATTCTAAAATGGACGAAAGTTGGCTGTTGAAAATAAAAAATGGCTGGTGTCTGCATTTGATCAAACTGAGGTATGACACAAGTTGCTTGAATTGAACATGCCCCAGATAAATAGAGAAATAGAACTTAGATTAATAAGTACAGCGCAGGCCCCACATAAGCCAGTGAAATACAGTGCGAGAAAGAAAGACTTGACCTGACTTCAGGTCTCGTTGGGTTTGGTCAGAGATCTGAAGCAATAAATGCAGCCAGCTCTACTTTGGCCCCATTTGACCACGATCAATTCAAATTCTGACAGGTTTCTCGACAAGCTCTTCAGTTGTGCTACAAGTTCTACCTTCCATATCCACACAGTGACCAAAGATTTATACATAAATATCTGAAGTGGCATAATTGTGACAAATGCGGATTTTGCTGACGTTTCAAATGAAAAGAAAAAAATCTGACCTGTATCGAACTGAGAACCATCTTTGGAAGTCGTCCCAATGTGATTGGAAATGGCCAATTTTCTGAGAATCGCGGTGCTCAGAGTTATTCACCAAGTTAGGGAGTTCTGTTCAGACCCGGTGCCACAGTTTTATAAAATCAGACACCTGGCCGTTCAATCTGCCTTTAAAATCATTTGTGAATGAATGGGTCATTCTGAAGTGCTCAGTGAATTCAAGCACCGTACTTCGTAGGCAATACATCAGTTTGTGGAATTACCTGCCAGATATTCCACACTCAACTGTAAGTGGTATTATTGAAGAATGGAAGTATTCAGGAACAACAGCAGCTCCATCATGAGGTGTCAGTATCAGAGAAAGGTACAAAACACAATGTGCTGAGACACATAGTGCCCTAAAGTTGCCAACACGCTTGAATCAGTGGCCGCAAATTTACAAGCCTCCTCTGGCATTAACTTTTTAGAACAAACGCCATGTGTCAGGATCTTTATGCGGCGGGTTTTCACAGGCTGAGGAGCTGCATGCAAGCCTTATATCACCGAGCACAATGGCAAGCATCAAATGGAGTGTCGTAGAGAATGGTGGTATTGGACTGTGCTGCAGTGGAAACATGTTCTGTGAAGTGATTGATCTTTCCCATCTGTCAGTCTGATGGATGAGTCCGGGTGTGGCAGATGCCAGGAAAGCATACCTGCTGTGACTGCCTCGTGCCAACATTCAAGTTTTTTTGGAGGTGCGATAACAGTGCAGAGTTATGAACTTCCCCCTAGTTTTGTTTCAGGTAAATCTAAGTGGATCAATAAGCCAAGGCCTTTTTGCCAATTCTTTGCGCTCATATTTGACAAAATTATTTAGCATTAGCTTTTTTCCAGTGTCACCGATCCTGAGTAACCAAGGCAAGGTCATTTGTGTCACATGAGTGGTAATGAGTTTTAGGTGGTTTCAGGTGACTTGACCTGCCCGTACAGATCCCTGAACCTAACCCAATCCAACTCTGCTGGGATGGTCTAGAAAGGAGAAATAGGGTTCAGATCAGAAATTAATTCACAGATTTATTTCATCCATTCATTTAAAGTGTTTTTTTGGATGAAAGCGGATATTATTGCCTAGTGTCCTTGTGCTTTTGTCCTGATAGTGTCAGTGTCTTCTTCTTCTTTTCCTTTTGGCTTTTCCCTTTTCAGGGGTCGCCACAGCGCATCAACCTCCTCCATCTAACCCTATTCTCTGTATCCTCCTCTCTCACGCCAACTACCTTCATATCTTCTCTCACTGCGTCCATAAATCTATCTAATCATAAATTCTCTTCGGTCTTCCTCTAGACCTCCGGCCTGGTATCTCCCATTCCAGCATCCGTCTACCAATATAGTCCCTATCCCTCCTCTGTACATGGCCGAACCATCTCAGTCTGGCTTCTCTGACCTTCTCTCCAAAACATCTAACATGAGCTGTCCCCCTGATGGACTCATTTCTGATCCTATCCATCCTCTTCACTCCTAAAGAGAACCTCAACATCTTCATCTCTGCTACCTCTAGCTCCGCCTCCTGTGTTTTGTTCATTGCAGCTGCCTCCAAACCATACAGCATCGCTGGTCTCACCACTGTTTTGTAAACCTCTCCTTTCATTCTAGATGAAATTCTTCTATCTCAAAGAACCCCTGAAACTTTTCTCCACCCATTCCAACCTGCTTGAACCCGTTTCTTCACCTCTTTTCCACACTCTCCGTTGCTCTGGACTGTTGACCCTAAGTACTTGAAATCCTCCAACTTCTTGATCTCATACAGTATCAGTGTAAGATGAGTAAAAAAATGGATTAGGCCCACTTTAAGTCTGCAGCTTCAATATAGATGAACCGCAGAGGCTCATACAGCCTTGATTCTGTAACTTCCTGTTGTCTGTATCAGTCAACATCTGATTGTTTTTGTCTGACCTGTGTGTGTTTTCTCTGCTCGCATGTGGCCCCTGATTATGGCCTCTCTCTTCCTGTCCCCCTCTTAGGTGGGCTCAGTTCTTCATCTGCCCCCTGATGATCAGAGACGCCATCGATAGAGAGGTGGAGGCTGTTGACAGCGGTGAGCCTCGGCGTTGTGCCGCATCAGTCCTATGTAGTGACAAGTTAAATTTCAGCTGTAGTACTTGGAATTAAACTTCAGATCTGCCGCATTGCTGTCATGCAGCTCTTTTGCACACCATTGATCGGCGTCTTTCTTTGAAGTTTTAAGTTTCTGTCTTTTCCCTTGTCTTTCAGAGTACCAGCTGGCTAAGCCGTCAGACTCCCACAGGAAGGAGATGCTGTTTGGGAGTCTGGCCAAACCTGGACACCCCATGGGCAAGTTCTGCTGGGGTGAGTTGGTAAACAACCACTGGGACACAGAGTACACACAGGGCCTCCTGGGGGTATGTTCAGCAATTGTGAGGGGGAGTGCTGAGACCGACGCCAAGTGTCTTTTCTTTATGATATCCCTTGCAAATACAATTTTTGTCTGCCATGTTGAAAGATTTGTCGCTCATTTACTAGGGAACGCCCAGACTCTGAAGCAGGAGCCAAAGAAGAAGAAGATCAGTGTCTATAAGAGGTTGCGTGCCTTTTGGAAGAAACACTATTCTGCCCACTACATGACTCTGGCGGTCCAGTCAAAAGGTCGGGAAAATCCCTTTTGTTTATTATACATGTATTCTGACCAATGACAATGAGTGACAATGTAGTATCTTTTAAATGCCTGTGACACATTTGAGCAAACCTCAGAAATTGCTCTGAACACCAGAACGTCATTCTCCATAGATTGTCCATCATTTGGTGCTCTGGTTAACACATGGCCTAGATTGGGTGCAGTGTGAGTGCAAAATCCCAGATCTCAACACTAAATATAATGGCAAAACTTAAGCTATTATAATCTTTGCGCAGGATCAGCCCCTGCATATATTGTGTCTCGGTGTAACTTTCACATTTAGTATTCAGCAGGTGTAAGTGGGAAGGTCACACTTTTATCCTTGGGAACAGTGATCACATGGTCTGTGAAGAAAGACAACATCGGCAGCCTGTCTTGCCTACGAAGCTGTAAATCACAGGTTTCATTATGATGTGGTATTTGGCAATATTGCAAAGTCTGCACGGATACATCTGTGACTGCTTTTATTTGGCATGACTGCCAAGGTCATGGGTGAAACTATTTAATGAATGTAACCAGCTTTCACTGCAGTGGACAGCACTAACTACCCATTGGTTCAAGTTAGTTGTCAATACAAAATACCTTACTTGTTAAACAGACCGCCAAGGATACAGTGGGAGAGTCGCAGCCTGTTTGGTATTCTTAAATGCTACGCAGTCTTAATTTCATAATTTATATTTGTTTTATGACATGAATTAAACCAACCATCTGTCAAAACAGATTAGACCTTTGTTATGTGACTCAATCAGGAGCCTGCAATCAAATGAGATGAAAAATAGCCATTTAACACTACCAGTTATATTTATATCAACTCTCAAAAGTCAACTAAAATGTAAATTTTACTAATTTATCGCAGCAAATTAAAGTGAAAAACCATATAACAAGATTGTAAATGTTGTCCTTTTGGTTTGTCACTATCCACATTTTAAGAGGGATTTCAAAATGAAAGCAGATCTGAAAATAAATCAAGGTTTCACATTTGAATTAATTACAGTTGATTGTCAGCCACAGGATCAAAATGTAATTTCAATTTCATATTTTATACCTCTGCATATTGACAGAATGATAAAAGGGAGTATTTAGAAAGGAATGATTCATCTGTCTCCAGATCCACACTGAGTAAACTGAATGGTTTCCGCTTTGAAAGGGTGAATCCTCCCTTAACAAAATAAAGAGTTCCTCCCTCAACGACATGATTTCAGGGACAGCAAGGCTGCTTCCCCTTCCCGCCCTGCTGTTTGTGCTCAGATTGCACTTTGGATAGTGGATGTCAGTGACCTTGATCATTAGTGTGAATGCAGCGACCGGCTGCAGCTCGGTCAGTCAGCCTCAGAGCATTTACAGGACTGAAGAAATCTTGGTGCAAAATTGGAAGGGGCTCCGGTGGCTGCAAGAGTCAAGAGACACTCGGTGCCCTTGTGTATAATGACTGCCGAGGCCGTAACATATTACAAGTCATCCGAGGAGGATTTCTACACTCATCTATTTAGGGTTTTCCCTCTCATTTGTCACCAGTCTGTATTTCAAGAACCAGCTGATTGGTAGATTGGCATAACTATAATTGGCGTAATTAATTTCATACACCAAGTGAATTGTTTGATTGAAAAAGCAATTTGTGGATTAATTGACTATTAATTAAGTGGTTGCTCTAATCACGTTCAGCCGACTGTGGATAATAATTCCCGGAGTCCCGTCCAAGTCCTAAATTTCTCCAAAATAACGAAGACTAAAAATGAATCCAACAAATTTTCCCCAGGTTTCACTGGAAATACCATGCAACAAATTAAGCACTGCTTAGAATCGGAAGGATGACTGGTGTTGGCATTTCTGACGAAGAACAACCGTCCTTTTCGAAGTGTCAGCAAAATGGTTTTTGCCTCAAAAAATTAATCACCATGAAATGAAACGGAACACGCTGTGTATAACCAGTATTTTAATGGATAAAATAATGAGCCATTCACGAACAACGTAAAGTCCAGATTTAGAGGTTGGTCGTCATTCCCCCATTATATTCTTTTCAATGTTGGTATTAAACAGTGGCAACAGCGGACCCGTCTTTGCCTGCTCGGCTCTCAGAGTTGCAGAGGAGCAACTCCTTCATCTATTTACAGCAAAGCCAGATTCCCTGTGTCATGTTGTTTTATTAAAGAATAAAGTCTGTAATTGACCTTTTTCCATCACGCTGTGAGCAATCTGATCTTAAGCCTCACACAGAGCGGCAGTGGCTTTCCACAAGCAAAAGGCGGCTTTTATCAATAAGAAAATTATGACAGAAACACTGAAAAACCGTTCCTCGTGAGTATAATTTGTGTCCTGCTGAGAAAAGGCAGGCTGTGGGGACTATATATAGAAGTACACAAAGTAAGTACACTGAATTACATTTTGCCATAAAATAAGGGAGTACCTCTAGGATTAACAGTTGTATTAGACTAATTCCCTCACCATATGCACGCAAAACTATGGCATGATAGGAACAAAAAGACCACACGTGGCCTAAACTGGATCTCCTGAACCATGGGGGTTGTGAATGGTATTCATCGGCAAAAAGTGGAAAAGGCTCTCAAGCAGAGGCTGATTGTTTCTTCTGCAGTTTGTACAGAAACCCAACCCATGTCTATTTAGCAGTGTAAAGTCGTTGCTCAGTTGAAGCAGGGGTAGATTGCAGACTACGGTTTGTTTATTTGTGCCATTTTAAAGGCAGCTTTTGTTTTTGTTTTTTTTAGTCCGTTTTGCCATCTCTTTTTCACTTTGCCCGTGATTCATCAAAATATTGAAATTGTATTTATCTATTTTGGACAATATTGAATTTGATTTCCCGTCCTTCATGTCCCGTCGTCCATCTGAGCACCCAGATGTCTGGCAGAACAAGAACATGTAAAGTTCACTGCAGAAAACAGTCAAGCCGCCCACTTGTGTTTGAATCCAGAATCCTGGATGAGCTGCTGTTTTAAAAAAACAAAACCGTGATGATCAAAACACCATGGAAACACGCCCGACCCGAGATCGCGCTAACAGAGATAGGATATTGTCAGACTCTGTGGAGTTTTTACTGTACATAGCAACTAGAAAAGCAATGCAGAGCACATACTTGCTTTCAGATATGCCAATTTGGGGTTTTTTCTTCAAATACCTATCCAGTTAGGTAGGGATCGGGGTAATCTATCAAAGCAGGAATGCCTTTTAATGACCAGGATGTTGATCAAACGGCAAAAAGATAAAATCCACAGTGAAAGCTTTGGCTGCCAAGACACACGTCTGCCGTGCTTACACTGGCTTGGGCGGTGCGTGTCCTATTTGTGCTGTGTTGTGAATGCTGATGAAATCCGGACATTTGCATGTTGTCGCGTATTTAATCTTGAGGTTCTTACTTTTATGCCGTTTTTACTTTGGACATGGACACAATTTTTATTTGGAACTGCAAGCTTTGCAAAATCTCAACATTTGAATTGGAGTTCGGCCCTGTTGCATATTTGATGGTCCTCTCCAGGTTTGGATTCGGTGGTCCACTGTGTCTCATCATTATGATGTCATTTTGATGCCTAAAGAATCACTGCGGCCAATTTATCGTCTGTGTGATGAAAGACTTAAAGGCACGTGTCCAATTCCTGATCAGGAAGTGTTTGCTTCTCAATGTTGCTTCGTTGATTCCATTTAGTTGCAAATCCGCTTCGGAGCAAGCTGCAAATTACTGTGGGAGATATGTTTGGGTGCTTGGTACAAGAAAAAAGCAATATTACAATAATTATCTCTGTGGAAAAACGACACATGTCAGATTTGCAAGGTGTTTTCCCAGTGTGAGAATTATTCAAAATTCCTTTTTAAGCATTTTAATAAAATGCCTTTGGCGCAGAGCTTTTTCATATCTTAAACAAATTAGAACTCTTTGAAAAATACCTTTTCTTTTTTTTCTTATACGTTCCATTATTTCATTCTAATATGACTTTATTATGCATTTTTGGATAGGATGTTATGAATTGGTCTTTTTAATTATTTTTTCTTTTCCAATTAAAAACATGTCAACAAGTGTGTAATTTCCTCATCCATGTTCATTTCGTTGGAGGTCACGATTTATATTTATTGTATTTTAATGTTATGACTATAGATGAGAGAATTGGAACATAATCCTGAGCGATGAAACATTTTAAGATACATGTAGCCTCTAATGGCTGCATGCAGAGCGTTGTAACTTCCTCTGCAACAAACAAACTGCTTTGCACTGAGATCTCACCCTAACCCAGAATTATGAGGTCTCTACCAGAAATATTGCGACACCCTCGAGTTCTAATTTATCCTCCCCCCACTTGCTCTGTGCTTTAGAGAAACTGGACACACTGGAGGAGTGGGTTAGAGAGATCTTCAGCAGGATCCCGAACAAGTGAGTATTGGAGAAGAGCCACTCAGTCCCTGTGATGAGTTCCCGGCGTGATATTGACTGCAGTCTGATATCCTCAGAGATTTAGCTCAGATGTAAATGTCAAGCCGTCCCCCATCTCAGGTCTCCTTGTCTCAGATATGTTTTTTTTTTTCCCCCAACGCGAACACCTGAAAGGGATCATTTATCCCTAAAGTCTCGCAGCTTCCTTGTGCAGCTCCACTCTCTGTTTGCTTTATGACTCATTTAGTCATCAACATGCATATCACTGGTCTCTGAAACCCACATAACCTCCTGTTTTCAATTAAAGAATGATGGGCTCATGGGTGGATGAAAATTCTTTCATCTAGGAGCTCATAAAAGAATTTCAAAGCCTCTTCGCCGTAGTAAATTCATTCTAACTGAGAATCAAGGTCAAGCTTTTTAGCTTGTGAAAGTGTTACCGTAGCATGTAAACAAAATTCACAAAACAGATCAAGTATATATTTTTCCTAAAAAAAACTATTACAAATAATTGGACATCAATAAAAGTATTTGGAAAATGTTTTATCTAAACGAAATCAAACATTCAGTGAACAAATTTTGATTTGTTTTTGATTTGATTTTGTACATAATATTTACCCTTTTTTTTTTTTTAAGTGAATATTTTCCAAGCAAGCTGCCGTGTAAAAAATAATGCATATCTCCTCCACGGTCATGATATTTTCTCTTTTGCATTTGAAGACATAGGAATGTTTTCAAGGATTCCTGCTCACTGATGTGTGTCACATTAGCATTGTTCAGTCGATGCTTATTAAAATAGTGCTATAATTCTTGTTTCCCATAGTTGTGTTTTTGTTTATACAGCGGTCTCCCAAAGCCAGACTTCTCTGACATGCTGGATCCGTTTGACACACCGGTCTTCAGCAAGCTCTACAGAGGTATCTGTCTTTTCCGCACAGCCTCCTTCATTCTTTGAAGCACTCCGACTCTCTACTTTTATTTCCATGGGTTCTGCTGGGGGGGGGGGGGGCCCCCTGGGGGTTTGCTAAAAAATTGGAAGGGTTTAAACCTTAT
>CAAKHD010001219.1:6396-24522 GCA_901007705.1 Fistularia tabacaria | reverse complement strand
TTCACCAAGCCTTAAAGGGGTTTCTTTTTTTTCCCCCCCGCCCCCTTTTTTTTTTTAAGCCCCCCCACTTTCTTTTTTTTTTTTCCATGGGTTTTCTGGGGGGGGGGGGGGACCACCTGTGGGTTTGCTAAATAATTGGAAGGCTTTAAAGCATTGAAAAATAATATATTCAAACTAGAAGAAGTTTGTAGAGCAAACGCACTCAGACATCAGTAACCACTTTTAACTCTTTGTGTATTTGCAGTTGTTCCCGTTAGGAAAGTTCATGCCTTAAATATCACCTGGGCCCTTCCCCCTCAGGAGAAGTACTACAGGTGAGCTTTGTCCAATAGATTTACAGCTTGTTTGTACAAGAAGGGCGGTTTTGATCCTCGGTAAACAATTTTCTCTAACTTAATATCACCTAAGGCATCAGTTGTAAAAGGCAAAGTTTACTGGTACAAACTGACTGAGGAGAAAAACCTAAATGAAAAAAAATCCTATTCACGCACATTTAAGCCAGTTACACCAGTCAGAGTAAGAGAATCCCGCTTTTACTAAGTGTTTTGAAATTAGATATGGATACAATGGATTTTGTCATATATGAAATACATACAGGTAAACTGCATCAACCCAAATTCAACAGTTTATGTTGCTGGATACCAGAATTTCATTGTGTTCCGAGTCCAAAGTCCAGACGGGCTTGTCTGGAGCGAGTAGGAAATGGTTTGAGAAGCGGGTAGCCGTGGCGTTGTGGCAAACGATTTAAAGCACCAAAGAAATGAATCATGTGAGCTTTCTATGAGATGGATAGTTTTTATCGTGGTTTTTCTCCTTCGGATTTTTTCTAAGCTGGGGAATAGTTTGAGATCTTTCATGTCAAAGTGATGTTACGAGTCATCGGGGTTAAATTCGTGTTAAGTTTCCAGGTCTGGTTGCATCAAATTTAATTGAGTCAAGCCTAAACTCTGCCTGACACAAAACAAGACTTATGAAAGCTTCGAACCGTCTCATCTGTTCCAAAGTGTATGGAGAAAACAAACATTTTGGTAGTTCGCTTGTGCTCCTCCAGACCAGAGTGAGAGAGTATATGTTTCATCAGCGGCTTGCTGTGCTTATATTCAAAATCATTTGAAGCCCTTTAATGCGGTAAAATCAGGACAAAATCTGGGTTGAGAGTGCCGTCCCTTCCAGACGGCCGGCCGAAGTCTTGCATCTGTACCAAATATATTTTTGCATCAGTTTCATCATTTCAACCGACTCTGAATGATGTAACAGATCCGGACACGAATAAAGCATTTAGTTTCCTGACCGGACCACCATGGCACGGACAGAAATGTGGATGTTTCAGCCACATGTTGATGACGGATGGCAGTAAACAACAGCGATTGTGTCTACCTGTACACGGAGGTGACTGCCTACTTCTCTCCTCCTTAAAAAATGAATAGGGCTCTTTCAGAGGTGATTCACATTTGTTATTTCAAGCTAGTCACTGGAGTAAAACAAACTGGACCAAGTAATCTCAAGAGTAATTTATGGAGGATAATAATGAATTTCAGCAAACAAAAAGTTCAAGGATATTCTTTAGAACAGGAAAAAAAGTGCTGTCACAATAACCAGAAATGTGTTTCTTACTGGTATTTGATATTCATCACAAATAAACGGAATCTAAAGGAAAGCTCACACAGCATCACTGATCTTAAATCATGTTTTTATGTAGAGGATAGATAAAAAACGTATTTTTCCAGGTGTGTGTTTTCGTCTTGTGTACTCCTATCTTCAGTTCAGCGTTATTGCCCACACATCTTATTTTTTGTCTTTGCAAATTTCCAGCTTGCTTTCTTGCCATTTCCCATCCTTTTTGGGTGGCATTGCTTGACACTTTAGACGTAATTTCTTGAGTATTTCCTAATGATTTAAGGTCATTTCCTTAGGATTTTCATGTATTAAAAGGTGTCTACTTGCCAATCTGCTCATAGCCTGCTACTATGGGTTTAAACACAATCAATTTACTAAAGCTGTGAGAGGACCTTTAGTAAATAGCAGTGGGAACAGATTTAAGTGATTGTCAGGTTGGCAACACGGGTTTTGATGGCTCATGACTGACTCTCTTCCCTTCACTTGAGTGAAATTTCATCAAATGGGTCTCTCTTTTGTTTTTCCACGCCTCCGTCTCCTTTCTCCGCATCGTTGCCTCTTCATGTAAACATAGAATTAGAGCAACCAAAAGATGCCATGCTTTGCCCTGATTGTAGAGGGATTGCATCAGTGGGTTTTGTTTATCCTTTTCATGCTCTCCCCTCCTCTTTCCAGAGTGAAGCCTCTCCACTACATCTCGTGGCTGATTGGCCATGAAGGCACAGGAAGCATCCTCTCAGTGCTAAGGAAGAAGTGAGTGTTATTGCTTCTGTCTGTTTGTTTTTCTGATTTGAGGGCACTCCAAATCCCAATTAAAAGGTCTTCAATTTGCCCGGTATACATGAGCTTTTCCTCCCTCCCAGGGAGCCCTCGGTGTTTGAATCCAATCTTCAAACTATACACTTTGCCGGCCCACTTGATGGTGTGATTCATAGATTCTCATCCCCTGAATGTGGTTTTACAAGAGCGTTTCACCCTCTTGTTGCTAAGTGGCAGAATGATTTGCCAAACCCTCGGTAGTCCCACAATAGTGATAGCCCTCCGAATAGTCCCTTAGCATCAGCACCACTTACAGCATTTGGTGAAATATTCCTATGCTCTGTCCGTGTCTGCTCTTTACGAGTGTTGATAAGTGATAACAGGGACGTTGAGCTGCACTCTGACTCCTATTCTCAGTCAAGCTGAGGTTTTTGGTTGTTTTTTTCCCCAGTGAGTTTTTCTCAACATGATTATTTTAAAAATTGCCCTTTAAAGGCCCCCTCTGTGATAAATTAGGGAAGGGTCTGCTCATGTGAATGTCGTGTCAAGGTAAGCCTCGTTTCTTGGCAGGTCTTAGAGCATCAGCTGATTTATGATGAGCCAGAATGTGACGAGAACAGAGAAAAAATAAAGTCACAATATTAACACAGAATATCCGGTATTATAGTATGTGACCATCTCCTCCACAGTCGAAAGTCGCTGACACCAATTTTACAAATGTCACTTAGTTAAGGTTGTTTTCTCTGCTGTTGACCAAATTTCTCTCAAATTTAAATGTTGCTGCCTATTTGGAGTTTTTTTGGGGATGATTTTCAGGTAACTTTTCCAGATTACAAGTGATTTATCGCTGATTTTTACCCACGTTTTGGCTAGATGCAGTAGGAGGTGGTGGCTCATTTGGTAAATTGGGCATCTTTCTTGTCGGAAGGTTGACGGTTTAATTCCTAGCTCCTCCTGACCGTGTGCCTTAGTGTCCTTTGGCGAGACACGGAGCCCTAAGTGTTTCCCGATGGCCTGGTTTGCGCCTTGTATGGCAGCTCTGCCGCCGTCAGTGTGTGAGTGTGTTTGTGTGTGAATGGGTCACTGCAATCTAGTGTAAAGCGCCTTGAAATTGCTGTGAAAGCGCTGTAAGTGGAGACCATTTACCATTTAATTTGCATGGAATGTACTAGTTTTCATTTAAATGTAATTGTTAGTTCATTTTAACATAACTTTTGCTAGTTTTAAAAGCATTTTCTTACTATTGTAAGGTTATTTTTTGTGTTTTTTTTGCCATTTTTAGTAAATGTCCTGTCTGTATTTGGCAAGTCAATGGTATTTTTAAAAATTGAATGTATTGGAAATAAAAAATATTTGATCAGGCAGTAAGCTGTCTTAGGCATTAATATTACCAAATCACAATCTTTCAGCATCAAAAAAAAATCCACAATAGGTCTTCAGAGTAAAACAGACAATGTTTGGATTGTGGGGAAATACAGCCGAGCCGTACTCCAAGCTGAATAACATTTTCAGTTGTATACATTTTTTATCACATTTTACAGTCCACTGGTTTCAGTTCAGTGCAGGATGAAAGGCCTCTGATATTCAGAACTTGCTCGATATGATTCATTGCTGGGAATATCATCTCTTCTTGTGTGTTGCATCGATGCGCAACAGAAACATATCTTTATATAGATAAAAGCAGACATTTTGCACAGTGTGACAGATTAGCCATCTCAAGTAAGTTGATGAAATGCCATGAAAAGCAAAGCTCGCCTCTAAGGGAGGATAGACTCAGAATAGATCTTATTTCCTCATTGTCTGATTTTAATGTTGGACTCGTCTATTCAGGCAAGGACATGAGGATATTTGTTAAATTGCTTCTATTGAGAAACATGAAGGGATATATTTTCTCATAGCCTGGGTCATATTTGAACACTTTACGTACATTTGCCCTCTAGCCCGGAAGTAGCACTGAATCATGCAGCAGTGCTGCTAAATTTAAAAGTTAATTAATTAATTAATGACTCCGCACTCACGTATGAATGTTTGCATGTATGTGTGTGTGTGTGTCACTGCAGGTGCTGGGCCCTGGCTTTGTTTGGAGGCAACAGTGAGACTGGCTTTGACCAAAACACCACCTACTCCATCTTCTCCATCTCCATCACCCTCACCGATGAAGGGTTCCAAAACTTCTATCAGGTACTAAAAATTCTGAATAATGTAGAGACTATTCGGCTTCCCATGCAAATGTATCTACATTTTTAACTGAATTTTCAAAAGTTTGGGAAAGAAATACACTTAGCATCTGCATGAGGATTGTCCAGGATTATTCAACTGGAGCAAGTAATTGATGGATACGGGGGGAAAAAAAACAACCAATAATTGTCTGTGGAGAAATCGGCACTACCATGTTCTGGCGTAACTTGGCCACAGCCACGACTCTGGCTGATGAGGGAGTCATGCAACGTCACTTTCATTCATTGATTGGAAACAAAATGTAGGTCAAACTGGTCCACCTAACAACAGCTGTGTGGAAATGCTGGCAGAAAATTTGGCTGAGGGACATCGGGATTTGCACTTTTCAGTTATATATAATCGCAAATCGCACATCATGGAATGAGTCCTCTGATCAGTGATTCACCTGTCATTGAAGCAGCGCGATCTCGCTCCTGTACCGCCCATGGCTCTGGAAGCTTGATGTTATTTTGGTTTGTTTCATGCTCTGTAAATATATTGTTTCATCCACAAAAGCGAAACCTGAGGTTTTTTTTTAGAAAGCACCTTAGAAGGTAATGTATTGGCCGTTTGACCTCCCGCTATGTGGAAAGTGGATTTTGCCTTTCCTTGTCTTAGCATGCCAAACGAGACGTTTCAGTTCGAATTTCTGCACGCATCAAATCTTGTCGAGTCTAAGTCTTAACTGGATGTTAGTTTGTTGCTCCTTTTATGATCAAAGTTTTTACTAGTGCTCAGTATATTTATCTGAACATTTTTCTGCCCACACACTCAAATAGCTCACAGCATCCTGTTGCGCTAGTTGAAATGAGGGGGGGCGGGGGTGCATCCACATATCCAGAAGCCCCTTTTTCCATATCAAAAGATCAATAGGTGTCACGGAATCACATGCCCCAAAAAATTTAGGCATAATGACTAGTAGGTTCATTCAAACTGTTACATTGTCAGACATTTACTCATTTTTGAGTATTTTGTTTACTGTCATTGTTTCATGTCTCTCATTTGTAGAAAATCTTTTGATGTGTTTGGAGGGAGTCCCTTGGTGGTTTTAGAAAATTGTCTCAAATTTTTTAAGGTCATTGCTATTTTGCAGTTATTTTGATCGTGATCTGAATTAGTAAATTTATAAAGACAAAAAATCTGTTTTAATAAATCCCTGAAAAGCTTACAGAAAATACTCTAAACACACAATCTAAATGATGTTACCTGCCTCGAACATCAAGTCACCCTCAACTCTCTGCATCACCCTCTGGTGGACGTGGAATTTCCTCTTTTTTTGCGTTCGAAATGATTCCTCCTCAAGTTAGAGGGATAGATTCAAATAGATTGAGGAAAATATGGGTCTGTATATCATAGAGGCGAAAAATAGGCAAAGTATTCAGAGGTGTTCACTGTCGCCTCCAATTTGCCACTCAGGTGAGATCATAGAGATTCTATTATCCCTATCTTATTATTGCGCAGATACATAAAGATGAAGCCATTGACACAGTGTGTTCGGCACAGATAGATAGCAGTGTAACTTCGATGTAGCCCGCAGGGACCCAGCTGGCCTATTTATCTCCGTATTCAGTAATACAACAGGTAATTTCAAGGAAGTGATATGTCATCAGTTGCTATGACAACTCTTGTTAACCTGAGAAGCAGTGGGTGATCATTCAGCATGAAGACTGTTTTGTAATCTCAAGTACTTAATGGAAAGTGCCGCAGTCAAAAAACATGCAATGATAACTGTTTTTTAAATGTTGCCTTGAAGGCTAGTTTTTTTGGTAATCAAGAGCACTGCATTTCCCCTCTTCCACTCGCCATGAGTTGTTTGGATCAGAGGACACTCTCTCCTCCCAATGTATAAATCTGTGTGAAGTCACCACTAGAACTGCGTGCGCACACTGCAGGAGATGTCGATATGCATTTCTTTGTTCAGATTTGTAAAACTGCACGCATGGTACTCCTTCATAAATCTCAATTATTGTCTGGCCTTGAAGGGATTTAGACACTCCCTTAATTAATTATTTGCATATAAAAAGGCTGTGCGCAACAAATAGTATTGGACATGGTAATGAAAACAACAGCACAAGAGAAGGATGTTTTCATTGAATTTATAAGTCATAGGCTCACAAGAGAAGTGGAGAAAATGAAAGGCGTGTGATTTTGTGCTCCCACTTCTGAAATCATGAAAGTTCAACGCTGTGACTTCTTTAAGTTCAGCGCAAAAGACCCCGGCAGAGGTAAACTAAAGGAAGGGCTTGACCGCACCGAGGCAAGAAAAGTACATCAGATCTTGCCAGGAAAGCATGGCCAATCGTCAAGACTGCAGCTATTTATAGCTTTCCCAGCTACCAAAAAAAAGAGAGGTTCGTTTAGGTTTAACATACGGATTGGCTTACAACACAGTTTGGGAAGGGTAAATTGTATGTGTAATGAAAAAAAATGTTTTTAAAGGGAACAAACCTGCATGTTGCAGTCACTTGCTGATAAAGAATGACTTTACCGTTTAACATATATCTTTAGGTGCTGATCTGTTTCTTTAAATTCCCACAGGGATGTCAACCTTTGTTCAAACTCATTGACGTTGTTTGGTTGATTGCGGGATTTTTAGTTTTTTTTACTGGAACGTCCAGATGGCAATGTCAACCATTTGACTGAGATGCTGACAACGGCTTACATTTATACTGCATTGTCAAAAAATGAATGTAAAAGCTTTGAGATTAAACTGACATCCAGCGGAGCTGGACGGATTATTAGACAGCATTGTGTGTTTAAATCGAACAGTTTTACATTTAAATGTTACTCTTTTAGCAGACATTCTGTCAGTACAGGAATTCCTTCACTCACAAATACATGACTCAGGTTTTTTTTTCTTTTTTAAATCCTGTTCTGTTTGTGCGGATAAATAGGTACGCCAGTATTAAAACCAAAGAGCAAGGTTCACGATGGGAGCAGTTTGGTGTTTTTTTGTTACATTTTTCCTCACCTCCAGTTCACTCTCCATCTGCTTTTAAAAATTCATATTTGCATGGTTTTTGTGAGGTCACACCACTTACACGTCTGGCTCATAGTGGATCAGAGTTGCCCTCGATTTAACCCTGCTTGGATAATCAGAGAGTATTTCTGAAACAGAGAAATCAGTTCGAAAGATGTAGCGAGTCATCAGCAGTTTGGTGCAGAAACCATTCATTTTCGTTATTTCTTCACTGCAGTTACTAGTATTAAAAGACGCTTCACCGTACAAAGGTGTGTACACGTCAGGCTGCCATCTTCAACAACAGTGCAAGTGTTATCATGACTAATGAAGATTTAATGTTTTTAAATGTGCTCGATTATCAAACTAGCGTGGCCATAAATAGAGTCCAGCAGGCGTAAGGTGGAGAGCAGAACACTGACAGTCTTGACATCCAAATTGCAGAGTGCCGCTTGATTATCAGTGACATTCTATCTCAGCGGCAGGTCCTCCCTTCAGGCAAATAAAAAGTAATTCCAACATGAAAATGGTGCAGTGACCAATTACCAACTCACTGAAATCACAGTGGAGGAAAGAAGGTGTTCAGTCTAGCGTGCAGATAACGCCATCATGTCCATGAAACATCATCAAATACGCATAACATCGGTGTGTGTGTGTGTGTGTGTGTGTGTGTGTGTGTGTGTGTGTGTGTGTGTGTGTGTGTGTGTGTGTGTGTGTGTGTGTGTGTGTGTGTGTGTGTGTGTGTGTGTGAGAATTAATATATATACACACACACGCATATATATATATATATGGAAACTCTAAGAATAACTAGTTGTTGCCAAATTGTAGAGGAGCATGTTAAAATGGGAAAATAACAAAGTTTATATGAAAAAAGTACCCTGAATTGCCAAGGGTTCATCACTCATGAGTCAAATCGCTTCATTGAAAGCACTGCCTCTGAACTGCCCGTAATTAAATGTCCCCTTGGTCAAAAATGTGTTTTTCTTCTTGCTGCAACAGTTGAACTTTTTTGTGAAACTATGAATGTGCAGAGTGTGACTCGAAGCTCTTTGGAAGAAGGTTTTTTTCCCCAGTGCTCAAATAAAAACTTACTTTTAAAGGTGGGCCTTCGAGTCATCGCGTGTCCAGCAGTTTAAACGTGGGCCTGTCAAACTATTTAGATATATACATAGCGGAAGAGAGAGTAGCATTAAAAGATTTTAATGTGGCTATTTTGAAGTTGACTTTAATTCTATTTTGATATCGAATGCCTTATATTCAGTACATGCATTCATACTTTTGTCAAATCCAGCTTTTCCCCAGCTCTAACATGTTTTTTTACTTCATTGTATTTGATATTGCTTTTTTTAGCTACCTTCATTGTAGACAGCAAAATAAGGATTTCATTGTACAGGGAAACACATTTCCAGACTGTACATATGACAGTGAACACTTTGAATCTTTTATTCTGTCTTTGAGTGACCCAAAAAGCACAATAGATATCCTATGTATTATTATTGTGAATTTGAATATTATTATTATTATTACTAATCCTGACCATCTGAGACAGATGACCCCTACACTTCCACAGCTGTTTGATTCAAATAAATATTAACATACAAATACTCATTGATTCATCCAAATTTAAATCTTAATTTAACTTACTGAAAGAATTACTAAATGACAAGCTTTTCTTTTTCTAATGATTTTTTTCATTGGAAAATGTATTGCTGTTATTTCTTGTTGATTTTACAGGAATCTCAACATCATTGTCTGCTGAAAAATAGTTTATCAAGGAACAATACTTTTTTTTTGGGGGGGGGGGGGGTTTTTTTTATCTGTAAAAGTTATTCCCCGACCACCGGGGACGGCCGACCCGCCAGTGTGGGAACCATAGGCCTAATTCAGTCATTGAGGGGCTCTTTAAAGCGATTGTCTAAAAGCTGTTGCATGTACTCATTGTATCCATAGCAACTATGAAAGTCACGCTTTGAACTGTTTTACCTCTCTTACAATCAGATCTGTTAAGTGAAGAGCCTTTTTGTTCACAGTTAATAATTATTCATCTTTATTCACAAAAGCAGAGGATATTTTCATTGACACGTTTGAACCTCTACATGAAGCTCAACTAAAGACCCACAAACACTGTCTGTTCAGTTTTTTGCTGAATGCATTTTTTAAAAGGAATTTTCACCACTTGTAATCAATCGTCGTCAGTATATCTGACTTCCTCTTTTTGGCCTTAGGTGTAATTGTTACCATTCATCAGTCTCGAACAACACATTTCACTTACACGTGTACTTTTCATTTTGTAATTGCCAAGTAGGATATTATTGAGCTGCCAACTAAGATTATAGTTGCATCATGGAGCACACGTTGCATAAAAGGATTTGGGGGTTAGTTCCCCAGACCCTCAGTGTCTCTGCTTTAAAGCATCAGTTTGATTTAAATAATTTAATTCTGCCTGGCAGCTTGTAGTGTTCTGGACAAGAAGGGTTTGTTGATATTTTGGTTTGTAAGATGTTGATATTCTTCACATATCAGTACCGAGGTAATCTCAGCAAAATGTATTAAAAAGCGAGAAGCAATTAACTTTTGTAATCTTGGAGGCAAATTCCACATGATACACCTTCGCTGTACATTAGTTTTTATCTCACAAAAAAATTCGGGCATGAAATTTTAGTTGAAAAGGTAAAACAAGGTTGATTTAAAACTAAAGAAATGGCTCAATCAAAATGACTGTAAAGTGACGTATGGACGTCAATGTATAACACAATGTATAATGTTTGACTACAGCACTGCCTGTTTAATTCGTTGTCAAGAGTCAAATCACTGGCATTAGGCGTTCCGACTCTGATATCTCAAACTAACATTCAACCACCTTGTCCAGCCTGAAACTTGGAATCAGGTGTACTAATGTATAGCGTTTCCAAAAAGGGATCAACAGAGAAAGTATGTCTAAAAGGTTAAAATAGGTTAGTAATATCTTTTGATGAATATATTGACTCTATACTTGACATCCAGTTTACATTAGTTTTCATACAAATGACTGAAGTGACTGGTGGACTTTCATGGAATGAAAAAGACTCTCTTTTCTGACAGGTGACTCACCTGGTATTCCAATATCTGAAGATGCTGCAGACGCTCGGACCACAGGAAAGGCACGGTCTCTCTCCCCCTCTCTTTCTCAAATGCACACACAGCACAAGAGAAACAAATTAGCGACTGCAAATGGCTCTCGTAATTAAACGCAACCTCTAGATTGTGTTTACAGGGATTTCGAGGACACAGTGAGATGGCATATAAAAACTACATGAAAGAGAATATTGACAGGTTAATGTGTTTGGGTGGTAGTTTCTATATTTATTAAATTTTTATTGTTTATGATATTCCCTTGGAACTGGGTATTGATGTTATGAAATGTGAGCGTCCGTCTGGGATTAATAAAGGTAATAAGTCTGTCTCTTTGTTCATGCATTCAGAATATATGAAGAGATTCAGAAGATTGAAGCAAATGAGTTTCACTATCAGGAGCAGGTGAGACTCCAAATATTCCTGCTGCTGCTGCTGCCGTCGATACTTTTTAGATAAGTTGTGGCAAATGTTGTATGTGTAACTGGGTGGGTTGAAGCTATGTTTTTTTTGCCCTTTGCTAGAGTGACCCTATAGAATATGTGGAGGACCTTTGCGAGAACATGCAGCTGTTTCCAAAAGAGGACTTCCTCACGGGAGATCAGCTGATGTTCGAGTTCAACCCGCAAGTAGGGACGACTGTCAATTGATGCATTAACTTGTCCCGCCTTTTTTCATTCTGAAAAGCTGTATCTCATTTTCTTGTTGAAAAGAAGATGTGACACAAACACCTCACAGAAGGTTTAAAAAAAAAAAAAAAGAATTACCCATAATTTCTGTCTGATGCATTTGTATTTTTGTAGCGAACACCTTTCATAGAAGTGAGGTGCCGGATACATATTTGTTGGTATTGTACTTGATAGGTGAATATTATTTTGCTTGAAAAGTTAAAGTCTAATTGTGGCTTTTGTACTCTGTGTGATGAAATGTCCTCTGCTCATTGTTCTGTCTCTTATTGTGATCGACAGCTGAAATTGTGCGCACAAACACAATTTCAGAAACAATTTAGACGCTGAGAGAAGAGAATTTGCTCTGGTCACTTGATCAATAGTTGACTGTGTGCGTGTGTGCTTGCGTGCATGCACGTGTGCACACATTTGTGCATGTATGCGTACAGGTGATCAGAGCAGCGCTGTCCCTCCTCACCCCTGAGAAAGCCAACCTGATGCTTTTGTCTCCAGAACATGAGGGCCACTGTCCCCTCAGGGAGAAGTGGTTTGGTACTCAATACAGCGTGGAAGGTGTGTATGGCGTGTGTGCGTGCATCCGTGTGCACTTGTATGTGTGTTTGCATGCTGGTTCATTGTCTATGTAGCAGCAGCTTCACACAATGTAGGCATTCAGTGAATGCATTGTCTTTTTCTCCTTCTGCAGTGATATTGACCCCGATGCTAGCAGCGAGCCAGCAATATAAATGCCAGCATTTAGCTCGGTCTCTTCGATGGCAGGCAATATTGTTGCGGCTGCATTTACATGAAAACTGTACAAAACCAATATGTCATTTTTTATTAAGTGGGGGGGTGTTTAAGACGCTACGTTTAAATGACAAATTGCTTTAAGACTTGTAGTTACAGGCGGGGATATAATTAGTTTGTGTACAGAAAGGAGAGACTGAATGTGCTGAAAAATGTTTTCCTCGCTCACAGACATTGACAGGGAGTGGATTGAGCGTTGGACAAGAAACCTGGAGCTGAACGCAGACCTCCACCTTCCTGCTGAGAACAAGTTCATTGGTGGGTGAAAAAATGTGCACCAACCAGACCTTTTATTAGGTGCACTGCAACAGAATGATAAATGGCCCTTGACCTTCTAAAACAGAAGCCAGGCCTCATTCTGATTACAATCACCTGATATAAAACTGAACAAACATTTAATAATTATGATAATAAATCGCAGTTTAATCATGTCTTCTGGGTTTTAATCCAAATGGAGTCAATTTTAATCTAATTTAAGGTGTCGCTGAAGTACTCATTCAGTTGCTATTAACACTCTAAAGTCAATAATATTGGCTTATCTGGTCATTTCTGAGGACATAAAGTGCAAAACCTCCATAACAATTAAAATACTAATACTGCTATAAATGGTCACTCCTGAGTTTAATGATCTTTCCAGTGGACCCACAGGGCCATAAAGCAAGTGTGAGACAACTCCAAACACTGTAGTCCGTGACTTTGTCCTGGTAGGTAAGACCCCAGCCAGAACAGGGAACGAACGCTGCACTGATTTGCCCACAGAAGTGGATGTATTGTGAGTAATGGGCACTTTCCCACTACACAGCTTTGTAATGACTCAACTCGGTCCTTTTTGCGTCTCCATCACAGTAGAGATAGTACCTGGTACTATTTTAGGACCTCCTCTGGTGAGGTTCCAAGCAAGCCAAGCAGACGCAAGCCATTGATTGGCCGGAGAATGTTATCACTGAACCGACATGAAACTCCAAACCAGCGTTTAAAAAGAAACCTTTGCTGCGTCTCGTCGCCTGTAGCTTCCTCTGGCTCTACCCTCATGCTTTTTGTGTGACAAAAAGCCGCAGCCCAGGCATCAAGTACGCCATCGCCCCTCCACTGTTTGTGTTTTTGTTGTAGTGCATAAAACGACGTCACAGGAGTTTCACACCGCCGAGCTATGACGACAGCCACCCACATTGAGGAGGTGTTTGAAAGTAATGGAAACGCCATCCAAAGCGAGTCGAGCTGAGTTGTGCTGAAAAAGCGCCAGAACAGATTGCTAGCACCTAATGATGCCAAGTACACAACACACAAGTTATGTCACTAATGACATCTACCGGTGGGCTATTGATGATGGGTGATTACCTCGGCTCAGTCAAAGGCAAGTTCCTCGAGGGGAGGAGGGCCAACCTCGGGTTCTGATGAGATTGGAAAGCATGTGGAAATCTATCATCTTGCACCTGCTCACATCTAAAGGCTAGTTTTTAGAGTTTTAAGTCTCAGCCTCGACTGTGAATCTTACAGGGTCACTAATTACAAGACTACACATAGACTCTTACAGTATTTTTTTCCCCACCATGCAATGTATTCATCGGGTATTTGCAGAGCCTCTGGTATTTCAGTCCATAGCTCTTCCTTCTCCACTTGGTCGTGATACGTTGGAGATTTGACATTGTACGAGCTGGGCTGTTCTGCCCACAGCTCCTCCATCTACTCCTCTTTGTGGTTCATACTGACCGGGACGTCATTCGCCATTCCTGTTTATCCATACCGCCAACAAATACCATCTCTGCCGCCAATACCACTCGGGTGATTGTTTGTCTACCAGGTTTTCTTTTTCCAGTTTTGTTAGAGCTCATCTATTGGTTGTTGATTGTGTTAAGTCACTGTAAAGACTGAAAGACTTGCGATAATATCAAACACATTATATATTATCGCAAGCCCAAGACTAGGAAAAGACTGATCTAAAACAGCTCAGATTGCCACCTTGTACTTAATGGCCGAGATGACGGGAGCGGACCACATCTCCAGTAAGACTCTGGTAAAACTCCTAAAATTTCCTCCTGACTTTCAGTTTTTAGTCTTCTACCATGAAAAACGTGAAGCATAAGCCCAGCGTTATTGAGATAACCAGATTCTTGAAAGAGTTAACTGAAAGCAGAGATAAAATACCACGGACAAAAGACTTCTTTCTGGTGGAAAAAAATTAGTCATACGGCCCATTTTCTGCACAAATATTTAAATAAAATGGGCACAATGTCAGTGATCTAAACTTTAAATCTATTATTTATTTCATATTAAATAATGATGTTTCTATTACTGATCCTTTACTGAAATGATTTAGTTATGATTTTCCACGTTATTTCTCACTCATTTTCAAGTGTTGTCTCGCAGGGGTTTTTTGTGTTTTTTTTTGTTTTTTTTCATGCAGTTATTCACTGAAGTGACTAATTATGAATTTCATCGTGACATTTTCCCCCCAATGTTTGAAACCAATCAAGTGAATTTATTACAGAAATGTGTGTTGCGAATTGGCGAATAAAGAGGCACCATCAAAAAAAACAAAAACACAAAAGATGTTTACCAGACAGAACTTTGTGTCTGGTTACAGAGAGCATAATGATATCACTGTGACATGATAAGTACTGGGAAATCCACGCCCCCCCCCCTTCCGAACACGGCACCATGTTTTTTTTTGTCACAAACTAGTTTCCAGTCACTGAAACTCTGGCACGTAAAATGAAGTGAGCAGAATTACTCTGGGAAACAGTTCTCACAGTTGATTTGTTGACAACTTCAGTCCCGAGATTATGTGTGACGCCGTATCTTTCACCGTCAACCTCTCGCCATACCAGATCCAGTGACTTCCTTTAGGGTGGTTGCATTGAGGGTGACGTGCCCTCTTCGAGATGACTTACCGAAAGGCAAACTTCACACTCTTTGATAGTATCTTCTAATAATATGAACATCAGCAAATACTGAGTCTTTTTGTATAACAATGGCCACAGTGGACGTCGCTGTGCTGCCTGAATACGGGAAGTATGACAATCCAGCCCCTACCTGCACTGGCGCAGTCACCACACGCCATTGAAAAGCACTGTCGCTGAAAAGCACTGTGAAGTTTACAACAAAAGATGGAATATAGGAGTTGATAATTAAATGAACCATCAATTATTCAGATTCTACTTGGCCACCGCTGACCCTCACTGTGGTAATCATCAGCCTGATTGTTGTAATGGATACCATAGACATCAGTTGTTGTTGACAGCATATTGGCACATTGCATTGAATTTTTATTTATCTTTTTGAAAACTGATCATTTTTGGATCATCTTGTCTTTTTAAATATGTACTTAGATTCTAGACGGTACCTATTTAACCATTTCCCCTCTTCATATTAGTGTTCATCCAAACACAAAGCTAAATTGTGCAAGTTAAACAGAGACATGGTAAAGTCAGAAGTGGCAAAATAAAGTTTGGTACACGAACAATAAATTTGACAGAGAAATGAAAACAGGCTGCGGGAGAGTTCATCCATCCTTTTTAATGCATATAATTATCAAGACACTTTTTTTCTCTCAACTCATTCTGAAAACTCAATTCTAGTGCTAATACAAAATTCTTTTTTCTGTTTATGCTCACCAGTAAACACAATTTAATTGCCACAGAATGGGGATCCATTTTCTGTTTTTGTGATGCGTTTCACCATGTTTGTCAAATCGCGTCATAGTTTGTTACACTCCTTGGCACAGGCTCTGTGCATCCCAGGAGTTTGGGTGCCATGCAAACCATAAATAAAATGACAATGTCATCGTATTTTTCAATCCTTTTTGGCATTAAATTGAACTGAAGATTGTACCACAGCTATAACATATCAATTCAAATGTTAATGGAAAGCATATGATTGAGAATGGAAGTTGCCCCTCCAAGGGCCCAGTCATTCACAAGGATAGGGAGGTCCACCAATAAACATTCAGATATATAGATTATACATCTAAGAACAACCACTCTCAATGTTCAACTGTGAGAAATGCACGTATCTGCAGTCTCATCTAAAGGTAGTGAGAATCCAGACATATCCTTTTCCATAAAAAGAACCATTTGGCTGTGACCTTTAACCCAGTCAGGTGGCATTGCATTAAATACCAACATTTTTCCTTAAAGCACATTTCCACATGGGCTCAGCAGCACTGCAAAGCCATTGTCAGACAGCTCACCACCGCATCTACATCTGCAAGAGATAAGATTCAGCTATGCAAACCGCAGGCAATATATTAACAATACCCAGACACGCTGCCAACTTCTCCGTGCCCAACTCATCTAAGATGGACTGGTGCAAATTGCAAAACTGTGCTCTGCTCTGACAAGTCCATAATTCAGACTGTTTTTGGAAACCATGGATGTCTTCCACAAGAAGAAGAGTGCCACTAGGATTGTCCGGGCCAATTTTAAAATCCAGTCTGTGCTGGTTTTGAGCGTGTCAGTGCCCTTGATTTGGTAAAACTTGGCGCTTCCTTAACCTGGCCACCACAGCTGATAGAGCCATACCTTTTCTGGAGCAATTTCAGCTGTCATTCATAGGACGCCTCCTTCGTCAACACTCCCAGTATCTTCTGTAAGACTGTGCTGAGTCACATCCTGCACCTGTTAACAACAGAGTGCTAGGCTGGCCTGCCTGCATTCAAAACCTTGCCACAAACAACTGACACTTTATAAAGCACAAATTTACAGCCTCAGAGACCTTGGCGTGTTGAGTAACTGACGTCATAAATCAAGCAACGAAAGGGAAGAATTACACTTTCAGAACTCGAACAATTAGTTCCTCTATTCCCAAAGTGTGAGTTTTAAAAGACTAGATGATGTAACAGAGTGGTAAACAAGCCTCCACCCAAGTATTGGAAACATGTTGGCGGCATTAAATTTACAATTTCTTTGATTTAATAGAACACTAAAAAGATTTTCTCTGGTAATTCCATTCCCGAAAACAATAGCATCTTTATTCTACTGAAGTAGCTCATACTCACTATTTTACATTCACGTTCACTGATATGAAGTAGCATCGTTTGAGCTATTTGGTGCAAGTCATGGATGGACTCGTTGTGTACCGTAATTGTTTTTATACACTTCTGAGGGTGACAGAATTGCCATTTGTAATCTGATGTGCAGAAGTCATAGCCTGCTGTTCCTTTTGTCAGCCCTATGGTTCCCTGATATTCAGGAGAAAGGTGGTTTCCAATTAGGCTATTGGGAACCACTGGGCAAGTTTGATCTCCGGAAATGGCCCATTTTAAATTTTTTAAAAGGTTGACAACTATAAACAATATAACACTCTATAATAGAAATGATCTATTATCATTTCTTTCAATTACATTTGAATAATGTCTAATTGGCAAATTTATTTTTCTCATTAAATTTACTAGTCTTTTCATGTATATATTTATTTATCAAATTATGGGATAATGCCATGAATAAATTATGAATTAATTACCATGAAATTAGCCAGAAATAAGGTAACCTTTTGTGGAATAAAAACCAATAAACTTATAAGTTATATACAGAACAAAAAAATTCCCCAAAAGTCAGCAAGAGGTCAACCCCCCCCCCCCCCAAAAAAAAAAATCTTGAGGTAATCTCAGTTATGATGAACCAAAAATCAGCGAGACCCAACATCCATTCTTTCTGTTTCGACAAGTGGCCGCAGTTTTTTAAATCCCACGCCTGACGTTTTGACATGTTGGTCATCACGTATTATTTACGAGGCTGCGGAGTGATGATGTTTCTGTGCATTCATTCAGCAACCGACTTCACCCTGAAGCCGTCCGACTGCCCAGACACTGAGTTCCCCGTACGAATCACCAGCAGCAACCAAGGTTGCCTCTGGTACAAGAAGGACAACAAATTCAAAACCCTGAAAGGTGAAGTGTGTGTGTGTGTGTGTGTGCGCGCGCACGAATGGATAGCCGCAGATGCCGGTGCGTTTGGTGGTTTGAAGTGAAAAAAAAAAAAGGAAAAA
>CAAKHD010001216.1:45032-60220 GCA_901007705.1 Fistularia tabacaria | reverse complement strand
AAGACGCTCTCGGGTTCTTCTGTGTGATAAACCATCAAGTCCTCCTTGGATTGTCTTGTCCCTGAACATCTAGAGTGACCTTGGTCTCAGGAGCACGGGGACGTGGCTTCAGGAGGACCAGTGTGATGACAGAGATCAGTGTCCTGGTTTATATCAGTGTCGTTACCCGATGGAGACTCGGTCCAGCCCACACCTGGTGCAGAACTTCACCACCCTGAAGGACCAGGGGGGTGTACCAGGAGGTTCCTGACCTTCTCTGTGTTTTCAGGTCATAAGCGCATCAGGAAGCCCAGCAAGCGTCTGATCGAATGGACCGAAGAGTACGACCAGATCTTCTCCCCCAGGAAGAAGATCAAGAAGGTGGTCCCGAGCGTGGGGAAGGTGGAGGTAAGTTCTCCGCTGTCTTTGGGTGAAGGTGCGAGTTCAGATGCCAACCGAAGATCCGCTCTGGTGTCCAGGCCTCCCGGCCCCCTCCCGCCGCCCCCCCCGCGCCGGAGCAGGGTCCCCAGGACCCCCCCTTGAACCTGCTTCCTGAAGTCCAGACTCCGCCCCCTGAAGAAGCAGGCGTCGCGCCGTCCCCGTCTGAGCTGCAGATTCCAAGCGTGGAAACATCTCCAGATGGTGCCCAGGTGCTCCCTGCCAGCACGCTGACGCCCCCCCCGGAGGTGGAGCCCGCGCCCGCACGCACCCTCACCAAGGACAACAGTAAGACCCCGGGCTCGACCTTCTCTCTCTCTCTCAGAGGTCCAGGTCAGGACAGACCAGCCTCCGGTCTGGTCCATGTGACGGTGGGAAGGAGCCATCTTCAGGTCTTGACCAGCAGCAGGCTCATGTTCTGACAGAGCATTCCAGAGCTGGACAGAGAACCCCAGCCCAGACGTTGTAGAACTTCGAACCCAACGTCTAAAGGAATCATTGCATGATCAGATCGGTTTGCTTCCAGTAGCTTAGCGTCCAGCTGATGAAGCGGACCACAGTCGGTTCCTGGTGGTTCTCAGTAATAGAGTTGTAATAACGCACATCTCCTGCAGGAACCGCTCCTGTGCTGGAGAAGAAGCGCAAGAGGAAACCAACCCAGAAGATCCTGGAGTACTGTCTGGAGGCAGAAGCTGCGCCTGTCCCCAAGAAAAAGGTACGTCTGGTGTCCTGGTCAGAAGCGTGAACCAGGTGAGGTTACCTTCAGGTGGAGGATGTTCGCTCCTCTCTCACTGTGAACCAATGCTCGGAGGAGCCACACAGGAGGTCCTCCTCACCTCTGCTTCCCGCAGGTAGAAGTTATCCTCTGGTCTTCGTTTCAGGTCAAGACGCCGAAGAACAGTTCGACTCCCGTTCCTCTGTCAGGTCAGTTGGGACTCGGAGGTTCATCAGAGCGTGGTTGTCCTCCTCCAGGTGTTCTGGCACAGGGGGTCCTTGAATGCACCTCTGTAACAGTGTCATCAATGTCCCCAATCTTCGGCAGATCTTCAGGCTCCAAAGTCCAAGACCAAGCAGCTGACGGCGTCCACCCCTTCGCCTACTACCCCAGACGCGTCCACCTGTCCATCCGCCCTCCCCCCTGAGCCCGGCGCGCTGGCCCGGGCCCCGCCCCCCTCAGCGGGGGAAGGTCTGCCTCCGGTCGAGCGCCCAAGCCAGGAAGTGAAAAGAGACGCGGTGGATCCCGAGGTCGGTGGTCTCCTCGTACCCCCTCCCGGGCCCGTGGGAGGTTTCAGTACTTCCTGTTCCGTGCAGGGGGGTGTCGGTGGGGTTCCGGCGGCCGACGTTCCTCCCCAGGGCGCTCAGAGGGAGGAGCCAAAAGAAAACGGCCTCTCCTCCTTGCAGGGGGAGGCGCCCGCCCCCCCAAGGGAAGACCTGGCCCTGGGGGACGAGACCCTCTGCCCTCCCAGGAGGATCATCGGGGACCGGGGGGGGCCGGCGTCCATGAAGGAGAACATCTGCCAGGTGCGTGGACTACCACGAGAGTCCTACCCTCGCTGCCCTGAAGGGGGCGGAGCCTCACTGTGGCTGGCACCGGAGGGGGCCGGAGCAAGGGCCCGCTCCAACCCAGGTGTGTGCGTGTGTCCACAGGTGTGTGAGAAGACCGGGGAGCTGCTGCTGTGCGAGGGCCAGTGCTGCGGGGCTTTCCACCTGCCCTGCATCTCCCTGGAGGAGGCCCCCAGGGGCCGCTTCATCTGCCCCGAGTGCAAATCTGGTGAGGGGGGTTGTCAGATGTACAACGGCACCTTCAAGGTCCTCCTTAGATCCACACCTCATTCAGCCCACGGGTCTAGGGGGGTCATTCTGTAGCCATGGTTACATTAAACCGTGAATGAAGGTTGGGGGGGTGAAAATAATCACTGAACTCCTCAGCAAATGTTTGCATTCATCCAGCTTAGACCTCCTCAGACCTTCTAGACCTCTTCAGGACATCTAGACTTTCTAAGACCTCCTCAGAGCTCCAAGGGCTCTCTGGGTGCTGGTAGTTTTTTCCGAGGTTCGGTTTCCAGGGCAGTGCAGAGGTTGGGGTTTTGGTTCTGAGCTCCTCCTGGTGCTCTTCGTCCTCCAGGGGTCCACACCTGCTTTGTGTGCAAGAAGCGTGGCGAGGACGTTCGACGCTGCATGATCCCCGTCTGCGGGAAGTTCTACCACGGCGAGTGCATCGCCAGCTTCGCCCCGACGGCACCCGTCAGCCGGGGCTTCCGCTGCTCCATCCACGTCTGCCTAACTTGCTTCATCTCCAACCCTAGCAGCCCCGCCATCTCCAAAGGTGAGCCCTCAGGCCGGTGGGTGGATCCAAGCCCCGACCCCCGACCCCTGACCCCTGACCCCTGACCCCTCCCCTGTGCACCCCTAGGCCGACTGCTGCGGTGCGTTCGCTGCCCCGTGGCCTATCATGCCAACGACCTGTGCATGGCGGCAGGCAGCGTTGTCCTCTCCAACAACAGCATCATCTGCCCCAACCACTTCAGCCCCCGCCGCGGCGTGAAGAACCACGAGCACGTCAACGTCAGCTGGTGCTTCGTCTGCACTGAAGGTCTGTGTTTGTCTCAGGACCTCCCCTTCTCACACCAGGAGTTCAGGGAACTCACCCTCACAACTCCCGAGGACCTCCATGGCCTCAGGCCATGGTCCCCAAACGGAGAACCGTGAGATTAACCATGCTAGGGGAGTACTCTCACCGTGATGTTCTGCCACAGGGGAGTACTTTGACCATGATGTTACTGCCACAGGGCAGTACTCTCACCGTGATGTTACTGCCACAGGGGAGTACTCTCACCGTGATGTTACTGCCACATGGGAGTACTCTCACCGTTATGTTATTGGCACAGGGGAGTACTCCCATTGTGATTTTAATTCTACAGTAGGGGTATTTTCATCACAGGACAACTTCCATAGTAGGAGTATTTTCACCTTGTTACTACTCCCACAAGGTAGTGCTCTCACAGGGTAGTATTCCCTTAGGGTAGTACTCTCACAGGGTAGTACTCACAGCGGAGGAAGTAACAGTATTAGAAAGTAAACCTGAGGGATGTTCAGAACCAGCCAACTGATCCACCACAACCATGGAGATCATCTCACACACACACACACACACACACACACACACACACACACACACACACACACACACGCACACACAAAGAGCCCACTGACGGCCTCCGTCCTGTAGGGGGCAGCCTGCTGTGCTGCGAGGCGTGTCCCGCCGCCTTCCACCGTGAGTGTCTGAACATGGAGATGCCCAAAGGCAGCTGGTTCTGCAACGACTGCCGGGCTGGGAAGAAGCCCAGGTACAAGGACATCCTCTGGGTGAAGGTCGGCCGCTACAGGTCAGCACACACACACACACACACACACACACAGACACAAACACACACACACGGCTCCTGGACCATGAGCACATACTTCATAGCTGTGTGTGTGTGTGTGTGTGTGTGTGTGTGTGTGTGTGTGTGAGAAGGTGGTGGCCCGCCGAGGTGAGTCATCCAAAAAGCATCCCAGAGAACATCCAGCGGATGCGTCACGACGTGGGCGAGTTCCCCGTCCACTTCTTCGGCTCCAATGACTACCTGTGGACCTATCAGGCCAGGGTCTTCCCCTACATGGACGTAGACGCCAACAGCAAGGAGAAGATGGGGAAAGGGGTGGACGCCACATACAAGAAAGGTAGGGAAGTTTCTGCGGCGGCGGAACCCCTGTGGCGGCGCGGGCTGGCTTCACTCTGACTTTTAACCGCCAGCCTTGGAAGAAGCTGCCGTGAGGTTCCGAGAGCTCCAGGCAGAGAAGGAGCTTCGACAGCTTCAGGAGGACAGAAGAAACGACAAGAAGCCTCCGCCCTACAAACACATCAAGGTGAGGAGAGCCTCCCTCCTCGGGCCCATCCGGGGTTCCACCTCTTTGGCGGTCATCGAAGTTCTGCTTCTGCCTCAGATGAACCGACCAATCGGGAAGGTCCAGATCTACACGGCCGACCTGGCAGAGATCCCGCGCTGCAACTGCAAGGCCTCAGACGAACACCCTTGTGGGACAGATTCAGAGTGCCTCAACCGCATGCTGCTGTACGAGTGTCACCCGCAGGTACAAGGGCCTTTGCGCAGGCTCCTCTGTCAGGAACCTAGAACATTCTGGTCAGGACCAGGAGACACAGAGATCAGGGTTTTAGAACTTCCGCTTGTCGGTTCAGTGTCGACACCCGGAGGTCAGTGGGTCCCTTGGCAGAGTCTGTCCGGGTGTTGACTGTGACCATGGTCCGAAGAAGCCGGTGGACCTCTTGACATGCTCTCCACCATCGGCCCACAGGTCTGCCCGGCCGGCCAGCGATGCCTGAACCAGGCCTTCACCCAGCGCCAGTACAGCCAGGTGGAGATCTTCAGGACCCTGTCCCGGGGCTGGGGGCTCCGCTGCGTCCACGACATCAAGAAGGTACCGGGGCCGGACGTCAGGACGTCAGGACCTCAGGACCTCAGGACCTTGGTGGTGGGGCCGGTGACCAGTGACCACTGTGTTGATATTCCAGGGCCAGTTCGTGAGCGAGTACGTGGGCGAGGTGATCGACGAGGAGGAGTGCAGGTCCAGGATCAGACACGCCCAGGAGCACGACATCGGAAACTTCTACATGCTCACGCTGGACAAGGTACTTGGAGCGCTGCTCCGCTAGCACTGCAGTACAACCGGTACTACTTGTTGTAGAAGTGGGATGCCAGTCAGCTGCAGGGCCTCCAAGCTGGAGGACCATCGGGGAGGTCGCATGATGGTGCCAGCAGGTGAACAGCAGTGGATGAGTGTGTTTGTGTGTCAGGACCGGATCATCGACGCCGGGCCCAAGGGGAACGAGGCTCGCTTCATGAACCATAGCTGCCAGCCCAACTGCGAGACCCAGAAGTGGACAGTCAACGGGGACACGCGAGTCGGACTCTTTGCGCTGGTGGACGTCTCCGCAGGTTCGATCGTCCTCTGTGTGGTCCGGAAGCGGGAAGTAACTCGGCCGGAGGAGTAAACATCTCCGCTTCTGTCCAGGAAACGAACTCACCTTCAACTACAACCTGGAGTGTTTGGGGAATGGCAAGACGGCCTGCAAATGTGGAGCTTCCAACTGCAGCGGCTTCCTGGGGGTCCGGCCAAAGGTGTGTGTGGAGGCTGCCAGTCATCCGGGTCAAGCTCAGTTCTTCTCGTAGCAACTGGACTTGCTTGAATGTCTTCTAGGACAGAAAATCAAGTCCGGCTGCTACGAGAAGAAGATTTTGAGTTTGTATGTGTGTGTGTGTGTGTGTGTGTGTGTGTGTGTGTGTGTGTGTGTGTGTGTGTGTGTGTGTGTGTGTGTTTGTGAACTAATCAGAAGCATGGTTCTGGTTCTATCCATGTCTACAACATCTCCTTCTAGAATAATCCCCCATCAGAAGACAAGAGCCGCAAGCTGAAGCGGAGAGGCCACTGGAAGAGAAAGAAGAAGGTGGTGGTGACCAAAGAGAGGGAGGACGAGTGCTTCAGTTGTGGGGACGGAGGTCAGATGGTGTCCTGCAAGAGACCAGGATGTCCCAAGGTCTATCACGCCGACTGTCTGAACCTCACCAAGAGGCCCGCAGGTCAGCTTCTGCTCTACTGGCTCTCCAGGACGTCAGGGTGAACTGTGTCCTGGAGGCACCTTCATGCATTCATTCATGACCTACAACACTGGGGGAGGCAGAGCCCAGCCATCATTGGGTGGGAGGCGGGGCCACCAACAATCACAGGGTGGGGGTGGAGCCAATCCAAACAACCATTGGGTGGGAGACAGGGCCACCAGGAATCACAGGCTGGGGGGCGCAGCCAATCCAAGCAACTCTTGAGTGGGAGGCGGGGTCACCTGCCAATCACAGGGTGGGGGCCGGAGCCAATCCAAGCGACCGTTTGGTGGGAGTAGGGCTACCAGCAATCACAGGGTGGGGGGCAGAGCCAATCCAAGCGACCGTTTGGTGGGAGGCGGGGTCACCTGTCAATCACAGGTTGGGGGGGCGAAGCCAATCCAAGCGACCGTTTGGTGAGAGGCAGGGTCACCTGTCAAACACAGGGTCACCCTTAGAGACCTCCGGCCTGGTGACTCAAAAAGGTCCAGAGGAGGATCTGGCCCAGCTTCCAAAGACCTCCAGCAGGGGTAGGAGCATCTCCAGGCCGGCGTGTCTCCTGGTGTCTGAGACGTGTCACAAGCTCCAGGACTGGAGATGTCCGGCGGCGGGTGTCTCTCCTGCCCGGGATCGGCTCCGGCCCTCCCTGCAAGCGGGTGAAGGCCTGAGGTTTTCTTCATTCCGAGAAAACCCGGGCCTCGAAACCCGATTCCCCCGGATGAAGGTGCCGGAGCCGGGAGCCGGGAGCCGTGGTAGGTTCTCCAAGGTTCTTGCAGGCGAGGGTGTCCTCCGGGCTGACGGTGTTTGCGTTGCAGGTCGCTGGGAATGTCCGTGGCACCAGTGTGACGTCTGCGGGCAGGAGGCCGCCTCCTTCTGCGAGATGTGTCCCAGCTCCTTCTGCGGCAAGCACCGAGAAGGTCTGCTCTTCATCTCCAAGCTGGACGGGAAGCTGTCCTGCAACGAGCACGACCCCTGCGGCCCCGAGCCTCTGGAGCCGGGGGAGATCCGAGAGTACAACCCCAAACCCCGGCTGCTGCCCCCCGGCCTGGGCATGGCCGTCATCCCCCCCGCAGCCCCCAGAGGTCCGGAAGCCTCCGGGAGGTCCAAGGGCACCTCCTGCTCCTCAGACTCCTTCCCCTCCTTCTCCATCCCGCTGCCCATCACCATCCCCGTGGAGCCGGCAGCCCCGGGGCCCCCCTCCGCAAGCCCCGCCCACCGATACGACCTGCCGCACTACTCGCCCATCTCCTCCTATGAGGAGGAGCCCGACGTCATCGAGGACGAGGAGGACGAGGAGGAGCTGGCGCAACTGGAGGAGGACCGAGTGGAGGAGGGCGAGGAGGAAGAGAACCAGAAAGGCCGCCCTCATGAAGAGTATGAGGACGACGACGAGGAGGAGGAGGAGGACGACGAAGACGACGACGACGACGACGATGACGACGAGGAGAGACTGGAATATGTGGAGATCAGAGACGATGAGGAGGAACATGATGATGAGGAGGAGGAGTAGGGACTCACTAGACCTCCTTGGGGACGAAGGACATTTTGGGACAAACAAAGGCTGTTGGTTTCTGTATTTATTTGTTTACAGTTGGTCCTGACCTTCTGACCTGAGGAGACACCCCTGGGCTGCAGACGCGTGAGGAGGACCCAGGTTGTCTCCTCGCTGTGACGGTTGAAGTCGTGGAGTCCAGAAGTAGCTGGTACCCCGACGCCGTCCTGTCAGGCACTTCGAGAAGGTCTGAGAACCTTCTTCCTTCCAGAGAAGGTCCAGAGGTCCGGCCAGTGGGAGGGCGAGGGAGCCAGCTGATCGGCCACCTCCATGACGGGAGAAGGAGCTCCGGGTCACGCCGTCTGTCAGTCAGTCGAGCGCCACCTCGAAGCGGACGGCCCATCGGCTGGAAGGGGAAGGTCTGGATGAAGGTCGAAGGTCATGGAGTGTTTGAGAAGAAGTGGGACGTGTCATGGGGTTCTTGGGAAGGCAGATGGCTCCAGGCGTCCGGACATCTCTGGAAGCGTTTCCCTGGACAGCTGGAGGTCCTGGACAGGCGGAGGTCCTCTGGACAGCTGGAGGTCCTGGGCAGAAGCAGCACTTTGCTCGTGTCTCGTCAGTATTTATGAATCATGTGACGCACAAATGTTGAAGAGTCTGGAGTCTGAGCTCCTCCTCCTCCTTCTCCTCCTCTTCTCTGGGTGACTTGAAGGACCTGGAGTCATTGGTACCTCCAGCTGTGACGCTTCAGTGTTTGTTCTCGCCGCGTGTTTTCGCTTCGTATCGTCTGTGTGTCCTCCGGCGCCTCGGAGAACCTTTGTCCCGGAGAACCTCAGGTGACACCTGAGACCCTCAGAGCGTTTGTATGGTTGCCCAGCAACATGTCATCCCCGTGTCATCACTTCCTGTTAGCCTGTCATATGACTGCTATCTGTATAAATACATGAGGAATTCTGAGCACCTTCTCTGACCTCCTTCTTTCACTCCTGAGGTTCTCCAGCGTCCCTGGAGAACCCAGATGTTTAGCGGGCCTCTGGAAAGCAGGACGTTTCACCAGACCTTCACCGATGGAGCTGGTTGACCTGAGCAGAACCCTGGGGTCAATGTCAGCTCCAGGTTCTCCATCTTCCTCCCCCAGTCTGCAGGTTCCCTGAAGGCTCTGAGGAGCCACAGATCCTTCCGGGTTTGCAGAGCCTTGTGTGGAGCTGACGCCGCAGGAGAGCTGGGGTTCTTTCAGATGGAGCGGCCTGCTTTAGCTCCGCCCCTTCCAGGACCCAGAAGCTTACCTGCCATGTGACCTTGACTGACCTCCAACAGGCTGAGGTTCCTCTCTCTCAGAAGAGCAGACCTGAGCAGGAATTCAAATAAAGTTTCTGGAAGAGAACCCCCCCCCTTAGAGACAAGCAGAGAAGAAGTTAGGGTCACTCTCTCAGGACCTTTAATGGTGGGCTTCTTCTCCAGGCAGCAGACTGTTAGTTGGTAGCACAAATTAAAAGGCAATAAATTAGCATGAGGAGCAGGTTCTGGAGGTGGAACCCTGGTTCTGATGAGGCACCTGGCCTGGAACATCTACCGCTCCTCGGGGTTCCAGGATATGCAGTTCCAGCGCAAACATCTGCGGCGACAAGGACACGGAGCGAGGCGAGATGGGGGTTTCCATGGCAACGGCACTTCGATGGAGGCGGCTGATTGGACACACACAAAAATCCAAAGCATCTTGGTTTCAGGACACCAGGGAGGCTCTTCCTTCTCAGTCCACGATGATGGCAGACCACCCTCTGGATCACTGAGCAGAGTCTTCAGCCCTGGAGGGCAGGAAAACACAGGAAGTGGGGGGTGGAGGAGAGAGACGGTTCCCGGGGTCTCTCCACCTTCTACAATCCTACGGAGGTCCTTCGCCGTCCACGGCCTCGGTTCCTCAGGACTCAAAGGGAGAACCGGGCTTCGGCTTGGGTCTCCTCCAGTGGCAGCCTCAGTTACTATGGCAACAGGAGTAGAAGTAGGAGTCCTTCCTTTGGCTCAGGTTGACGCCGGTTTCTTCTGCAGAGACACAAACACCCGGAGCCTTCACACGGAGGTCCAACGCCAGCCGGAGGAGGATCGTCCCCATGGCAACGCAGGGACTCACCGGTCATGAACTGGAAGGCTGAGTTGCTGTAGTCCTCAGCGACCTTCTGGAAGAGCTCGTCTGCAAACAGCAGGCAGGGGTTAGCTTCACTCACACACACACACACACACACACGCTCCCGCTCACGTGACGGGAGGCTCTGCGAGGAGTGTGTGTCCAGATGGTCCTTGGGGGTTTTCCATTTCTTCACTTGGACCATCAGGCTGACACGCTCTTTATCTTCGGGGACATTTTTAGCGCCAGACCTTCAGATTTCTCCTCCCTCCGTGTTTTGCAGTTTCTCCGCGGTCCCAGTTTAGACGTGGTGGAGGACATGTTCTTGCAGCAGCACGATAGACTCACCCACGTTGCTTCCGGTTTTACTGGAGGTCTCAAAATACTGCGCGCCGATTTCTGCGAGGACAGACCAGAGAAGATGTTTGTGAACCTCTGATGAAGATCAACATGAGGCCCCACGACCTCCAGGCAGAACCTCCTTCACCTTCAGCGAAGTCCTGGGCGTCGTGGACGTCGATGTTCCTCAGGCTGCGGTCGCCTTCGATCAGGTCGCTCTTCGTTCCACACAAGTAGATCTTACAGTTCTGAAGGAGACAATCAGCAAGGAGACGGGTCAGTCCAGGTGGACCAGGTCTAGAGCAGGTCTGGACCACGTGGAGAAGAGCCTCACCTCCTCGTAGTTCTGCAGCTCGCTGACCCAGAAGCGAGCTCGCTGAAAGCTGCTGAGATCGGTCAGATCTGGAAGTCCAACAGAACACGCCTTCAGTCCACCAGCAGTAGACCGCTGAAACATCCTTCCTCAGACACACAACCCGCTCCACACACACACAAAGGCGACCAGAGGCCTGGTCCGGGGGAACACCACCACCACTGGTTCTGGTCTAATCAGGCCAGAGTGTGTGGGTTCCTGAGACACCTTCAGTCTGAAGCTTCTTCCTGGCTGACATTCCACCAGAACAGGAAGGTAGAAGAGGCGCAGAACCTTCAAGACTGAAGGGAACAAGCCAGGAACGCTGGCATGGAACCATCAGATGAAATGTGATGTGGAACCTCTAGGGGATGACGTCCTGCTTGGAGAGGAGCTCCAAAGGACCTTAGGGTCTTCCTGACTGTAATGATGGCTGTCCCATCACGGTTCCTTGACGACGCTGAGGTTCCAGAACAAAGAGGACAACCCAGAATCTGAGATGTTCTGCTACCAGGCTGAGATGGTTTTGCAACCCTACTGAAAGGCCAGAAGATGCTGCAGGTGGGACAACAGCTGATCTGAGAGGGAACCTGGACCAGGGGTGTGTTTGTGAGGAGATGCTAAAGCTGAGTGAAGCAGGAGGTTCCATAGGCACAGAACTTCTAGCACGGCTAGCTGAGGTCCTCCAACCCAGAGAACACTCCCAACTCACTGTAGCAGACGATGGCGGCGCGAGCTCCTCTGTAGTAGATCCTGGTCAGGGCTTCATAGCGCTCGGAGCCAGCGGTGTCCTGCAGAGATGGGACAGAACATTTACACCAGAAGATCACATCCGCTCATGTTCATATGTCTCAGATCCACCCCTCATGTGACTGAGCCTCCCAAACATCTGGAGCTGCTCCTCACTCCATCTTCTCCACTTCATCATGTTCTCCCTCCGTGTCGGCTCTGCTGGCTGGTCCGATTAGTCAGGCCATTAAAGAGGCATGTCAAGCACGCATGAGGGGGACCTCCGGCCGATCATCTGAAGGTCTGCGTTCTTCTGTGTGGAACATGAGGTTCCTTCACGGCTCCATGTCTCCAGACTTACCCAGATGCCCAGGGTGATGACTTTGCCCCCGACCTGGACGGCTTTGGCCACAAAGGAGGCTCCAATGGTCTGCGGGGAACACGAGAACCTGCTTTGAGAACGTCCGCAGATGTTCTCCTACCTCTGGCTGGAATCAAAGATTCTGACTGGTACTGTAAGTGTGGTGACGAGACCCTGGCCTCCACCTTCATCTGAACCATGATCAGGAACCGTGTAAAGGGGGGTGTCCAGACTCACGTTCTGATAGGTTCCAGCCAGGAAGCGGTGGTGGACACACCTCTCCACCAGGCTGGTCTTGCCGACACTCTCCTTCCCCAGCATCACCACCTTCACGTCCACTCGCATGGCACTCATGTTGGCGAGGAGACGTTCAACCACAGGAAGCTGTGGAGAAACCCAGGGTGAAGACATGTCCACCGTGACTCAACCCCTGTCCCAAGAACCTGGAGGCCTTCCAGAGCAGAACTGATGAAACGTCCCTTTGAGGAACCAGAGTTCTGGGCTCTTCCCGTTCGGCCCTGTCACCTGAGGAGCTCCAAACATGGGGGTGACCTTTGACCCCGTTCTTACTATCATTATTCTGGGGCTATTTTGGGCGAAGGGTTGTCGGTTACATGCCCTTCCCTCCGGTTTTTACACACGGAATACAACGGGAACCGGATCAACGGCCGCCGCCGGTTTGTTCGTTACGTCCACATCCGGTCCTCCGGACCGAGCCGGACCCCCGGCGCCGCGGACGTTAGCCGACCGTTAGCGCTTTAGCACCGACGACCCGGGCGGGGAGCTCACTCACCGGCTGGGACCCGGACTGGACGGCCGCCCTCCGGAACCCGGTGCGCGGAGCCGGGTCAGACCATGGCGGCCCCGCCGGGCCAGCGCTCTCCGCTGCGGCGGCGGCGGTCCGGACTGCGCAACGGCCGGAACGGGCACAGGCGGAGCGGAGGAGGAGGAAGAAGAGCTGGAGATGAAGAAGAGGAAGAACAGGAGATGAGCAGGAGGTCCGGAAGAGAGCAGGAGGTCCGGGCGGCCGCGGTGGACTCGACCCGCAGGAGGATCCGACGGAAACCCTCAGCCGGCGCTTTGTTTGTGAGGAAGGAACCTCCGGGCCCGGGGCGGGTTTCTGCGGCCGGAACTGTTCGAATTGACCGGGGCACCAGCCGGACGTGACGTCTTTGTAAACAGGAAGCCAGGCGGACCGTTTGTGAGAAACGTCTAAAAATGGCCGCCGGGGAGAAAAAATTGCTCGTAAGAGGCTTGTTCCATCCACGTGTGTGTGTGTGTGTGTCGTTAGTCCCCTCTTTTCTTTCATCCTTCCTTCTTTGCCTCCTTCCTCTTTTATTTATTGTTTTGATGGCTTGAAAGCGACCCGGGTCTGAGTTCCTTACCACAAACTGCAAAGTGTTATATGTATGGCTTCACATTCACGATCAACACGCCATTAGTCATTAACCAATAACGCCTTATTCATTGAGCTGAATCACTGCAGCTTTATTGGGCGATTGAAATGTCATGAAGAGCAGGAGTGCAAAAGCAGAACAACATGAAGTGCTAAGGCAACTCAGGATGGAGACCAAAGAGTGTGCATCGCATGTCCGATGGCATACTGACCGCAGCAGATGCTGTCAATGCTGTGAAGTAAGGAACATGACTGCAGAGAAATCGAAATCAGAAAAAAACTTTATTTGTCCCTGGGGGGGAAATTGGAGGGCATATGAAATTGTAAACAACAATAAATATATGGATGAACATATATTAAATGTAAGTAAAATAAATAACTGCACAGAAGTTATGCCAATGGTACCAGAGGTCACAGACTGAAGTCAGCTACGCTCTGCATTTATATCATAAATATAGCATGAGCGGCGTCGTAGCGGGGGAGCTGGTATGGAGATGAGGGGTTTGCAGGGTTGCTGGGAATGGAGGAGATGGAGGACGGCTCTGGGACAAAGGCTGCTCTTCTCGTCTGGGTTGTGCAGACGGGCCTGAGAGGAGCAGCTCCGAGACGTGGGACAAAGAAAAACGAGTCGGTACCGAGGGTTCTTAGATGGAGGACCTGAGCGCTGTGAACATCACAAACTTTTAAGTTGCTGCCCGGAGGAACCGTGAAGACATGAGGAGTCAGACAGCGACAGGCCAATCAATGGAGGCTACTACCAGGGGTGAAGACCATCACATCGGTGCACGAGCAGTGAGAAGAGGACACATCCAACTGCACCTTTCACTCTTTGGATTGTAAAAACAGTGGGTTCATGAAGTTCTCAGGGAATAGAAGACCAGACCCAGAGCAGTCTGAATATCTTCTCCTGGTGCTTCATGAAGGACCAGACAGGATCCTCACACACACAGGGGCCAGGTAGAGCGGGAGAGGATGACAAGATCCTAGATTCCTCCCCCTTCCCTCCTCTCTCATTTGTCCCTTCCTTCCTCGTAGCCTCCGCCATTTCTTCCTGCCTTCCCTCCTTTCTCCCTTCCCTCTTTCCTTGCCTCCTTTCAGCCCTCCTCCCTCCTTTTTCACGCCCCCCACCCATCCTGATGAACCGGTTGTGTCACGCGCAGATCCGTGTCACGTTCTCGGGGTTCGAACCGACAACCTCTGCTCTCCCGCAGGCACAGGCGAGCCATTGGCCGGGAGCAGACCGCCGGATCTGATTGGTCCGCGGATCCCGCCCCGTCGCGCCGCACCGCACGCAGGCGGAGAGACTAACATGGCGGAGGCGGAGGAGGACGGCGGGCTGGGCGGCCGGATCCTTCAAGAGATCTTCACGTCGCCACTGAACCTGACGCTGCTCAGCCTCTGTCTCTTCCTGCTCTACAAGATCGTGCGCGGGGACGCGCCGGCGGCCGCGACGGAGGCGGCGGAGGCGGAAGCGCCGCTGCCCCGGATGCGGCGCAGGGACTTCACCCCGGAGCAGCTGCGGCCCTACGATGGCGTCCTAGAGCCGCGCATCCTGATGGCCGTCAACGGCAAGGTGTTCGACGTCACCCGCGGCAGGAAGTTCTACGGGCCAGGTGAGTCCCGGCCAGGCCCCCCCTCCCCCCAGGTGGCGGTTGGTCCCGTGTGACGTCAGAAAGCCACCGACCCAAATGACGTCACGTCGCTCCGAGGGATGTTTTTTTTTTTCTTCCCGGAATTCCAGTTTCACAACAGAGGAGCCTTGAGAGCACAGATCGTGTGTGCGGACGGAGGTCTCACTCCGCGGAAAAGAGGGTGTGTGTTTTATTGTGGGTTGTCTATATAAATTAAACAGTCACAGCTCGAGCCCAGCCCCACCTACACTCTGCTGGTTTTCCGAAGTTCTCGTCCGGTTGTGGGGGCGTTCGTTCCGAGGTGTTTTTCCTGTGGGTCTGAGAAACGGGGAGAAGGTGAGCTACAGCCTGGAGATCCCCTGCTGAGTGACCAAAAGGCCTCCGCCGAGGACCTTCAGACTGCGCAGGCCCACCACCGGCTGCAACCAGCGTAACCTGGATGTCGCCCCCTGTAACAATGGTCAATAGTTTGACTGTCACCCCAAACCACAATCTGCAGAATGTCAGAAGGTTGAGACTGTCTGTAGAAGGTCCTCGGAGGTTCTCAGATGGCGGCGACGAGCCATCAGCCGTCACCTCCAGAGAGCAGGGACGGTTCGGGGGGGGGGGGGGTGCACCTGGAAAACCACGCAGAGGGAGAGTTGGTTTTTCCGTCCCGGCCCAGAACGCCCACTCTCTCCCGCTGGGGGACC